>OENM01002319.1:0-18883 GCA_900239745.1 Rotaria magnacalcarata
ATAAATGGAGGAATTGCTTTGAATTATTGAAATGAAACTCACCAGAATGATTTTCGAATCGTTCCAACGATCTAAATATAAAAAGAACAGAGGAATTGCTTTGAATTATTCAAAATGAAACCCACCAGAATGATTTTCGAATCGTTGCAACGATCTAAATATAAAAAGAACAGATGAGGTGTATTAAATCATTCGAAGAAACTCGCCAGAATTATTTTCGAATCGTTGCAACGAGCTAAATATTTCAAAAAAAGATGAATTGTATTGAATCATTCGAAAAAACTCACCACAATCATTTCCGAACGGTTCCAACGACCTAAGTGTAAAAGAAATAGATGAATTGGTTTGAAATATTCAATATGAAACGCACGGGAATCATTTTCGAATGGTTTCAACGATCTAACTATTAAAGAAACGAAATCAATGGTATCGAATGATAAAATAAACTCACGAGAATCATATTTTATTGTTTCGAATGATCGAAATATTGAAAAAAGAATTCAGTGATTCTGAGCTTTCAATATTAAACTCACTAGGTGTGGGTTTGGGTGTTGTTCAAGGAGTAGCAGGACTAATATTTCCACACCCACAGCCACATCGATAATATTTTACTGTAGGAAACTGTACGTATCAATGATCACACCATGGACGATCTCATTGATGTTCCTTCTGATAACTATCGATGGCCCAGAGCCAAAAGTCATCATTGGAATTAGCGATACTCTAACCATTCCTGTTTCTCGTAGTTGTTCATGATTTAACCATTAGTGTTTTTTTTATAGATATCGATCATCTATTTAATCCGGCTTTTCAATAATACATATGACTTACTTATTACTAATCCAGATAGATGTAGATCATCTACTCTATGGTGGCCCTCAATAATATCGATGATAGTATTCGAGTGAAAAAGTCCTGTGAAGAAATAATTTTATGTGTCTTGCAAAACTTTAACATATAAAGGGCGAGTTGGATGAAGGTAAAATATGACAAAGAATTTTTTATCGAATGTTAAAACATCTCCTCTTCTTTAATATAATAGGCAGCTATCAAAGTTTAACACATAAAATCGGAAATATAAAAACGAAATATTTAAGTAAAAAAAGAGAGGCGAGAAAATAACAATTGAGTCTTTAAAATCATTTCACAAAACACGAACTCGCTTTGCTCCGAGTCGGCTAGATTGTCTTTGGGATGTCGTTGATGAATATGATGATTGACTCTGTTTACGTTTTTGTTTGAGGTTGGAGTTAGATATTGTATTTTCATTAGGTGGATCAGGCTGAAGTTCATTTTCTGTCGCTTGCAAGGGTGTTTTAAACGCATATAGTTCATGTTTTTCTTGTACACTACGATCCTCGCTAAATCTTTGAGTATTAATTAATGACTGAGTCACATTTTGAAGAGCCATTGATGACTTTAACTGAGAATCATTCATCGGAATAGAAGTAGTTGATGAATGATTGAAGACATTTTCATCAGAAAAATCTGAAGATTGATCATAATCATTTTCACAGATTGGATTAAGACAATCTTGAACACTATTTTTTGAAGTAGTTAATGCTGAACATGATGAAGAACGTCGAGTTTGCTGAGTTTGTTTAATTTTTGTGTCATCAATCTAAAGTTGTAGTAAAAGAAATTAAAACATTGAATGATGAAATAGAGAATATTGACGGTGTTTTCAAGTATTCTTTGAAAAGGAAAAGCGTTTCTTCAATAGCTTCGATTTGAGATTTTTATAAGTGAAGCAAACATAGAATACATGGTTTATAAAATATATTAATGAACAAAGGCGCTAAAAGGGAAAAATATATTGAAAACAGATATTCTCGAAGAATTTTATTAAGTGATATAGTATAAATTTTTCTCAATGAATTCGATAGGCAACAACACAATATTATTATACTTCTATTTTGCAAAATAGTTCAGGAATGTAACTCTTCTCACAATGATACTACGTAGTTACATCGTGAAATAAAAAATGCTTCTGGTTTCTATAATACTCTTTTAAATTGCAATTTACGGATAATTATAGCCACGTTGATGATTCCAAGTTGAGCTTTAGTAAAAGAATTTATTTTCTTATAAAAAATATTAACTTTTTTATGTCTAGATATTTTTGGAAAGCTGCTGTTATCATCCTACTAAAACTACGATCTCAAAAATATGATTCATTTTCTAAAGCTTGATAAGCTACTTACCTGAGTAAAATTGTTGGATGAAGATGATATGTTTTCATTGTCAGTTGATGGTTGAGTAAAACATTCAGTCATGTTCATAATAACTGTTTGTGCTTTTATTAGTGGTCGATTAATAATTTTGTAATTCCAATTGTTTAACAAGTTCTTCAGTGATTTATTAAGATGATGTGCATCTTCAAATAATATGCTGTAAAGAAGTCGACAACATCTATTGTGATTTGCAAATCTAATTTCAAAAATATGATAAAGTGACAAGAGTAGAGCAACAGCTGTTGAACATGAATTGGTTTCTGCAACGAGATGGAAGTCAAGATAAAGTTCAAACTTGTCTTCGAGAATTTTAATGCAAGGATACGGTACAAGCACTTCCTATGGATAAAGTTCAAAAAGCTAGCGTATAATGAATAGATAAATAACTAATTTACCTGGTATGTGAAAACATTACCAAGTGAGTCACCGAATCGTTTGCATAAAATTCGAATGATTCGAATAGGTAATACGTCTACAACAAAAAAACTGAAAAATGAATACTTTTATCAAATATAATTATTTTTAGAAGATGACTATAGTAGAAAGATCCCTGAGAGTTATATCATTATTATAAAATATATTATCAGAGTCAGTGGCAAACTTGAAGAAAACTTCAAAATCAAATACATTCTATTTTTCATGTTTTGGAATTTATATGATGAAAATGCTAAATTTGTTCTTACTCAATAAGTAGAAAAAAAGTTACTCAGGTCGATATAGATACAGGTTCAATCTTTTCCTTGCTTTTGTATACATTGCGTTTTAAATTTTCTTACCTGATAAATAGCAATTATTATCTGGTAAGCATTCGAAGAACTTTGGTAATAGAGTATCTATATTTTCATTAAGATCAATACCAGCAGTTTCTTTTACTTCTGCCAAGAGCTAGAAAAAAATTGATCGGAGATTAAACCAACATGTTCATATATCGGATATTTCGAAAAATAATTCTTAATTATCATTAATATCTCTTACCAAATCTGCACGACGATAACCAGGAAATCTTTCAAGTAATTCATCTATTGTTAATTCACGAACATGTAAACGACGAATATTAAACGACTGACTCCAGAGATTATGAAGAATATTATTATCAGGATTGTCTTTAAGTAATTCAATGTTCATCTGATTGACCAAAGACGAAAGATTTTCATTTTGACGATCATTTAAATTGATAAATGGCTATTAAAATATACAATATGAATACAATATAAAATTACTTTATCACTTACTATGTCATTCGTTCGACGTTGAGCTTGTGCAACAACACTTTTTCTTTTCGGTCGACCATTTTCTTTACCATGATTATATTTAGTTTGTTTAAGCTTCACCAATTTATTATCCATTTGTAAAGGTCTACGTTCACGTTTAAATTTTTGTTTTATCGATTCATGCCATTCTTTCTATACAAATGAGAAGTTATTGAATTTGAATCAATTTATTAGTTTTTCTTACTGTAGCTTCACAAGCTAAAGCTGATGGAGTAGACAGTTTTTCAACAATTGATTTAGCCATGATCATATATTCATCATGATTGGGATAACTAAATTCATATAAATACATATATATGTCAAATATTATCAACAAGAATGACTTACAGTAAATTGTATGTTTTTGTTACATCATCAAATAGAAGCGATAATATTTCACCACGTAAAGTTGTATGAGGATTAAATTTCGAAAGGTTGTTTTGATCAATGTAATATTGTATTCTTGTTGTTAAAATTGGACCTGTATAATCTGTAGGCAGCCGTGATTCGACATGTAAATCATTATTTTCATTACAATCAATATTTGATGATATATCATCACGTGTTTGACCATTTTGATTTTCTTCAGCCGCTAATAATACAGGTGAATCCGGTAAATCATGATGGTGTGTTACATCTAAAAATCGACGATGACGAGGATAATAATAATATCGATTCGAATAGATTACCTGTAATTTCATCAGTGTCTGGATCATGTTCCTTGAAACTTTCTATCAATTTTGTACGTTGATCAACAAATTTTACTCGGTCTTTAATCCGAGGAAATATTTTTACAATATCCTCCTGTTGTAGTAACAGTAATGTTGCACCATCAATGTCTTCGTCTAAACACAAAAAGAAATTATTTGATAAAAAGGAATCAAGAGATGATGTACAAAAAAAAATAGTTATGAGTACAGTTTGCCAAAGTAAACCGTGCTTTTTGTTGTGCATGAATATAGGAAAGAAGAATACTTTTTATCGTTTAGTTAAACGAACTAATAAATTTATATAATATGTTTCTTTCACTACATAGATATCAAGACAATGAGGAAATAAATCTAAACAATGTTCAATATCGATTTTTTCTAATGTTCCAGTATATTCAACCTCATAAGCCCATAATTTTTCATTAAAAGCTTTTGTATGTAATTTTTCAGCAATCGCAAACCATTTTTCATTAATCTTTAACAAATGATGAATTTGGCAAAATATCGGAATTTCTTCAGTGTGAATAAGATCATAAACAAATACAGATTTTTGTTTCATTTTAAGATCGTGATAATAAATCGATAAGCTCTCACTGATTGAGTCAGTTTCGTTAACATATTTCTTCAACAAACGTTGAATAGGAATAGAAAATTTAACGAATTCAATTAGCCTCGACGAATAAACAGTTATAGATGGTGAGAAGCGGGACGATGCTAACTTGTTTAGCAGACATTGACGCAGCTGATGGCGTTTAGACATAGTGAGAAGAGGATTTTTGAAATTGAGGCTACGATTAACAATTTGCTTAAAGTACTGGTGTTTTGATTCAAAACGCATACACGAATTTAGTATGGGTAAACCATGTTTTTCGATGGAACGACAATATTCAGTAAGAAAATGAACTTTTGGCGTTACATGATCAGGTAAACGCTCAACCATCAATGAATAAAAAGATTTACATAAAGCATCAAGATATGGTAACCAAGATTTTCTCATGATACCAGCATACAAATAGCTAATGATTTCACGTAACAACGTATACAAATTAAATAGTGCCAGCTCATCGATAATATCATAAAATATTATAGGTAGCAATTTAAATAAACATAACCTTTGACTAGCAGTACCAATAACATTAGAGTTAGTCAAATGTTGCTTTTTAATGGGAGGAGGTTTATTAGACAGATCATTAAATCCAAAGTTGAAGCTCGACGTGCGTTCTTCAATTTGGGCATAAGACAAAATACGTTGTTGTATAGCTTCCTTTAATAAAGCAGTAATGATTAATGGACATAGACCTGAATGATACAAAAATATTTTTTTGCATTTAATAAGACACTTTACTGTGTTAATTACCTTCTGCAACATCGTGCATTAAATCCGGTGGTAATGACTCAGTTGGATGAAAACCGACTAAGTTTTTAAACCAGCTGCAGCATTTAACTCCTTGTATAATTTTATCATCATTGTTCTCAATAACTTGACTAAGAACCATGTCATGCTTTAACTTAGTTCGAGGAACAAATGATATATCAGTTAATGGAATAAGTCGTTGTTCGTACGTAATTAAACAATGACGGCAAAAGCTTCCTGAACTAAATGTTTTCTGAAAACCTCCAACTTCGTTGGCACCTAAATTGTCAGCAGATACAGTTGAAAAAACCAAATATATTCTACTTGATGGACATGCAATCGTAATGCCTTCATTTTGAAGATTATTCAAATCATTCGCCAGAACATCCATTAGTATTTTTGCATTATTCTGATCGTTCAAGTGTTTGGAATAACACATACAAAATAATCCAATGGAATTTACCTTTGATCGCATAGTTTCTGGCATATCGTCCAAGAGATAGTAAAAACAGGTAAACTTGTGGAAATCTCGTTTAGCGCCAATCGGATTAGTAACAGAAATCCCATCTGTGTATAATTTAAGTAATAAAACATTTGAATTTTCTCGACGAGACATATTTGATTTAATACAACACCCTTGTCGATTTGATAGGATCAGATCTTTATCTTTAGCTACATAGTTCGAAAAAGAGTTGATATTATCAGTTATAGACTTTAATAATGTTTCATTTTGAAGCATGGTTCGTATACTTTGTTTTAAAGGTATATAGTAAGCACGTTCTTCATTTTTATTTAATATAATTTCAGTTGGAGCTTCATAGTTAAAAAAATTCTTACATTGTTTTAAGAATTGATATTCGTTTTTTGAAATTGAATTAATGATCGAAATAACTTGTGCGAAAACTATATCCAAATCATTTGTTGGTATGAAGGCGGAGGTTGATGTTTTTATTTTAATCAATTTAAAAGTCATATCGAGAAGAGTCGAAATAAAAGATGAAATACATTGAACAATCTTTTGCGGAAGCAAGTGATACTCTCGCAGTTCAAGAAGAACACGAGTATAAAATTCCGCAAATTCTTTAAGACTTAATTTATCCTCTTTAACGGGAACAGTAATTGGATTCATATTTAAAAAATTATATTCCATTTCATCGACTTCTTCATCCACATAAATCGATGAATCGGAGTTATCAGCGATACTGGACTCATCATTAAATGAAGCATCAGAAGAGAAATCCTCCATAAAATGAATATCATCAATACCTGATGATATATTATTCTTGCTATCGTCAGAAGAGTCGATGAGCGAACGATGGCAACGATAAATGTGTCGGCGATAACTATCGAACGTCGAGTATCGAAAACCACAAAAAACAGTTAATTCACATCGAATACCAAAAGATGGATCGTCACGATGATATTCACGAATATGTTTGAACAGCGACGAATACGTTTGAAAAACATTTGCGGTAATACAAAGAGGACAAAAATAATAAGTTTCAGACATAATGATTATTCAGACAGCACAGACAATTTAACTAATATAATATTCACAAAAACAGTGATATTAATAAAAACAAATTTTCAAAAATGAAGCATGCTCTATCTTTACAAAAATATAATCAATTATTATTTCGCGGATAATAACGCAAAACGACACTTAATATCGTTTACAATAAGTGATTTAAACCCTTTCATATACAGAATTTTTATTCAATACTGCATTAAAAATTTACTTCCCGAGAACCATCGCGCGTAATTTAGTTATAAGATATGCTTCGAGTAAAAAAGTCCACTCTACTAATCGGAATCCACCTTAAACCTCCTCATCATATCAAACGACACATTTCTTAAACCTATATTATTCTGATCTTTATAAAACAACACTGTACCTCGAAAAAGACGAATAACTACTTCATCAGCATTAAATGATTTAATCCAGTTAATCACTTGAATACAAGACAAATTTTCCATTGATGACACTAACAATAAAAAAGAATAAGTATGCCGATAACTGAAATTAAGCCTCTCTAACACGAAAGAAACATACCTTCTTTTCCCTATAAATCTACTATTTGATAACGTAATTGAATCGATCTAGATCACGAGTGACAATAAGTAAAGATGAACAGACGAACTGAACGGATAATCTAAATAACGGAATGAATATTATTATGTCAATGAATATATTGTTATAAAAAAAAATATCGTTTCGCTTACCTTTAGACGGACTTTTTGATAACCAAAATAAATAGATCTAGATCACGAGTCACAGTAAGAAAAGATGATCAGATAAAATGAACGGATAATCTAAATAACGAAATGAATATTATTATTTCAATGAATATTGTTTTAATAAAAAATATCGTTTCTTTTACCTTTTGGCGGACTTTTCGATAACGTAAATAAATAGATCTAGATCACAAGTCACAGTAAGAAAAGATGATCAGACGAAATGAACGGATAATCTAAATGACGAAATGAATATTATTATTTCAATGAATATATTGTTATAAAGAAAAAATATCGTTTCGCTTACCTTTAGACGGACTTTTTGATAACCAAAATAAATAGATCTAGATCACGAGTCACAATGAGAAATGTTGATCAGATGAATTGAATGGATAATCTAAATAAAGAAGCGTATATGTGAATTTCAATGTTGTTTTTGTCATAAGAAATGTTTTTTCTTTTACCTTCAAACGGGCTATTTAATAAAGTGGTTGAATAGATGAATAGTCGAGTGAAAATTCTCGAAAAGCAATAGACGAAGACAACTGGCGCACTAGTTGGAGAACAAGAATAAAACACTGTGAATTCTCTCCCTCTCGTACTGAATAAATTGCGAGTGGTCGGATATTAGTCCTATATGATTGGTTATTTCGAGGATGGTTAATTTAACATATAGCAGCGACACTAACAGAGAGCAGATAGTGGTTAGATATTGTGAGGTGAGAAATTCTTGTGCTTTATCAAACATGCGCAAACGCCCGTCGCAAATTGAAAATAGCATTCAAGATATAAAGGAAATGAAAATACATTAGCGATGGATTAACTAATTAATGAAAAATCTATCTGTTATGTTGCTGAATACCTAATGATTTAACGAATCAAATGTTTTTAGAGCTTTTCGTTGGAATGTTTCAATAGTTGAGTGAGTCCATATGATATTTGTATACATTTTCTCTAGCATATCAGGATTAATTTGTTATTTTCGTGGCAATGCTAAATAATAAAAAGCAACTCATTAACAGAAATTAAAATGCTCTTTTTTATTGTCTTCAGTGCTATACCTTATCGGATAATATGTCGAGACTCGGTTGACCAGTGTATCGATGTGATAAATAAACATTACATTATCTATTTACATACTTCATTCTTCTGTCGGCTGATCTATGTCTGTAACTGATGCATTATATACTTGTATGGGTCTTTTTACAATATTTGCTTTTTATGCTTTCAGTTTGGGCTAATAAGCTCTGTTGTATTTCGTTGTACTGTTGTGTCGACAATCGTACTATTTTTGCAGCAAGCAGTGAAACATTCCTAGTCAAGCGGATAAATAAGAAATTTTTAATAGTGTACATTATCGCATATGGTTTCAAACGAAACGCAGTGATCTTGTGATGATCTCTTGGAACTTTAATAGTCTCTACAAGGGAGCTGTAAAGCTTAGCCTGTTGTTCGGAACTACCATTGATACCGCGAAATGAAACAGTGATTGGGTAACTAACAAAACCATGTGATTGCCTCTGTAAAACAACAGAAGGCTCCGTATTTTTTTATACGAAACTTTCAACAGTCTTGTAAGTTTAATATAATGGTTTCGTATACATTGCACGAAACCAATTGCATTTCCGTAGAACAAATAAAAGTTCCGTTTGCATAATATGAAACCACTGCTAGTTCCGAAAGTCTTAAAATGGCTCGGTACACTTTTTACGGATCTATTGATGGTTTGAAGAACTAGATCATGGTTTCGTATACAGTGTACGAAACTATTAAGAGTTTTGCCATTAATTTGAACGTTCGGTATGAATAGTGCAAAACTATAGACAGTTTCGAAATTCAGATATAGGTTTTATGTGAATTATACAATACGATTGATGGTTCCGTATATCTGTCACGAAACCATTGTTAGTTTCATGAAGTCTATAATGGTTCGGCATATCTTTACGAAACCGTTCATGCCTCTATAAGGGTTGCAAAGGTTTCGCATCCACTTTACGAAACTATTAATTGTTTCGAAAGGCATAAATTGGTTTCGGATATCTTTTGCGGAACCATTAATGGTTTCGTCCAGTTGTCTGAAGGTTCAGCAGACATACTACGAAACTTTTGCCAGTTTCATATAGTATCTA
Organism: Rotaria magnacalcarata; assembly: GCA_900239745.1. Taxonomy (NCBI): domain Eukaryota; kingdom Metazoa; phylum Rotifera; class Eurotatoria; order Philodinida; family Philodinidae; genus Rotaria; species Rotaria magnacalcarata. The sequence continues at coordinate 9,913 of OENM01002319.1, forward strand.
AAAGTTCCGGATAGGCTCTACGAAACCATTCATAGTTGTTTAAAAGCTCTAATCGTTCCGGACATATTCCACGAAACTAACCATGGTTTCGCAAAAGATATACTGAACTATTATATCATTTACGAAAGTGTAAATGGTTTCGTGTAATGCATGCTGAACCTTTGGATGCTTCGCGAAACTTTCCATAGATTCGTATAAGATACACGGAACCTTTCCTTGTTAAACGAAACTCTCATTCGTTTCGTAAAACATAAAATAGTTCAGCGTAGATCGTACGGAACTATTCACTGCTTCATAAATGATACAATGGTTCAGTATTTCTTTGACGGAACCGGAAATAGTTTCGTAGAATGTGTCCAGAACCTTTACTGAACTTACGCAACCCTGAATGGTTTCGGAGAACTTATGCGGAACTTTTATATGCTGTTCAGAACTCCTAATGGTTTTGTATGACGAATACGAAACTATCAAAAGTTCGGTTCACGCTCAACAGAACTTCTAGATAGTTTCGTAGTAAAACTTCAAAACTCTTTCAAACTATCGGAACTTAAAAAAGGTTCTGTATGAGAGTTCCGAAACTATTTTCATGCCACGGAACTTAAAATCGTTTCGTAAAATAGTGCAGAACCTTCAAAGTTCGGTAGAACACCTATTTTTTTTACAGTGTATACTAGTTGAAGAAATTGAAGCACTTTTTCAAGATGATTCAATTAGTCGTCAAACTTCCAATAAAAAAGAAGTGATTCATATCAATAAACAACCAACTCCAATTCGATACATGTCAATGACGGTTGGTCAGGCGTACTGCATTTTTCTTAAAAATCTGGAAGCCAGAAATTCTCTGTACACGGTGTGCAAAACAATATTCTATTCGCTTCGACCAAAATGGGTGAAAATACTGACTCCATATGATGTATGTGTTTTTATTTTTCATGCAAACTATGATTTCCTGATTAAGGTACAGCTTGTAATTGAAATACCGATAATTACGATACTTTAACTTTAGGCATGGAATAAACTTGGCTGTGTAAAAGTTGATAGCAAGGTGCTCATCGACAATACCGTTTGTCAATCACCATCCGAGAAATGTTTCTTTGGCGAATGTGAGCAATGTGAGTTTCAAATATATATTTTTTTCTTGAGAGAAGAGAAGCATTAGGATGAGTGTGGGCTTTTGAAACAACACGATGTTAATTTTTGAATGAAAAATAAAGGTGCTGTGAGAACTTCTAACTTAACGGGTATCTGTCTAGAGTATCACTTGAAAATACTTTGTGAAACCCTGCACGCATTATTACTACTCAGATTTTTCCAAATGCTGCAGTAGACATTAATTTAACCACAAATCGATATGCTTTTCAACAATGGAACCGTGACTTCGATCTATTGCCTATCATCTCGAATGCTTGCTTACCATTCATTTGATTTTCTAGGTAAAGACTCCGTTCCAAGTAAATTTCTCGAACAATCACTCGGAGCAGTCAGTCATTTCGATGATTCCACTTGGATGGTCTGGAGTAAACCAACATCATCGCCAGCCTCAACCAACGATACCTCCACTTCAAGAAAATCCAGCAATAATCAAGTATTATTACAGAAAGTGAATGGTTCCGTTGCCGATCTCCTTCAAGAATTCGATACACAATGGCTTATCTTTCTCAAACACAGCTATATTGCCACTGAACAATCAAATTATATTCGAAGAATCAAGAGTGAAGCCAATGAATATGAAACGATTGTCATACATATCGACTTTGCAGAAAATTACAGTCTGCTTCAGCAAAACTCAATTATGCAAGCGCATTGGACAACACCACAAGCTACGATTTTTACGATTCATGCGAAAATATCGAAAGACAATCATCAAAGTATGGCTATTATTAGTGATTACCTTGAACATGATGTTGAATTTGTGCATTCTACTCAACGCGTTATTGTCGATTATATTCAAAGTGTGTACCCAGGTGTAAAGAAAATAAACTATGTCTCTGATGGAGCTCCGCAGCACTTCAAAAACAACAAAAATATTCTTAATCTGACTTATCATTACGCCGATTTTGGACTGCCAGTTTCATGGACTTTTTGAGCTACAGCGCATGCGAAAAGTGCCGTTGATGGCATTGGAGCTGCCATCAAACATCGAGCAAATCGACACACGCTTTCTAGTAACCCATCTTCTGTTATTTTGACACCTGAAGATCTGTACAAATGTGCACGGCACAGTAACGAAATCAACGTTTTCTACATGAACAGAACACATATCAAGCACAACAGTGAAAGATATGACCTTCACGATCGATGGAAACAGTATCGAGTCGAAGTTAAATATTAAAACCACTAATTCTATTTACTTAGAATTTTCTTTTTTGTGATAGGGTGGATCAAACAAATTCGGAGCCAACATCAATTTGATCCAATAGGAATTAAGAAAGTCGAATGTCGTCGCACGTCATGCTCTGATAATATCGAAACTAATGAAGTGAATAATTAGGTATAAAGTAGCCTATCTTATATTTTTTAAACACACATTTCATACATGCTCATTTAGACCCCGATCGAATTCAACTGAACGTGCTCCTTTATTTCGTAGTTATTTCATTGCAATCGTCGATCGATAACAAAATGGTTTTTCATTCTGCTGCCTTTTATATCACAGAAAGAAATAAAACTCGAAATAGAATCTGGTAAAATTGCAGAACTTTATCGTCACTCTTCACTTGTTACTGATATGAAAACTTTAAAATTCAAATCGTTGTCAATGAACTTCATGAAATCAATCTGCTTTGATACATAAAAATGTCGTTCTTACGTTCAAAGAGCATATACAGTACGAAAAATCAGTCTCTAAGAATTTTTTCTTTTGGTAAATCAACGAGCGTATAGAGTAAAACCATGCATAGTCTAGTCAACAGCTAAAATTGAGAAAGATAGGTGATTCAAGATGCATAAACACGGACTGTTAGATCCAGTTATTCATGCTGATTACGAATCTGAGGTTCATTTCCGCTTTTGAACATTTTATCTATGAGAAAAATTTCAATTACCGTAGAAAAATGACTAAAAAGTGCATTTTTTTCGTTTTTTCCGCCCAGAATCTCACTCCCGTAAAAAACCAACTACACAGGAAGATAGAGCAAGTTTTGCTCTATCGAATGGTGTATGTCACCAATTCCGTTAATTTCAATTTTGTACCAAATTAGTTACCGATTTCTTAAGGTATACCTTTTTTCCGGTTCTATGTTTTCAGGCATAGATTTATGAAAGAAAGCATCAAATTATGTTTTTGATAGAGCTTTGAATGAGCTACAAGAATCTATCCTTGGTTTCGAAAAATGAATTAGTATCGCTGAGAAACAACAAAAACATTGAAAAAATCAATTTTTTTTGAAAAAAATGCTTAAAAAAGTATTTTTACGGTTTCTCTGTTATTTTTCAGTCAAGGTCAGAACTTTTATAGCAAAATGATCAGCGAAAAATTCTCTACAAGCCCTCCAAGTTTCATCAAATTCGGAGATGGTCACCGTAACTCGCTGGAGGAAGCTGGCGGAATCACCCATTTATTATCATGATCGCATGAGCGAGAGTATGAAGGATTGAACAAAATTGGTATTTCATTATTTCAGATGGAAAAATGTCAAAATTGTCAAATATTTGTTTTAATAATACTTGAATGGTCTCTAAGAACGGTGAAATAAAAACACAAGTGTATTAAATATTATTGAATTGGTCTGAATCAAAATCTAAATCTGTTTTAACTTGTTCCAATATGAACCCTTATCGGAAAATGTGAGATGTGCTGATGAATTATTCGATCTTTTACACTTTTTTTCTCAGGAAAACAATTTCTATTATGTATATTATATATATGATTCTTATTACCTACCATGTTTTTGCTGTTTCGCTCGAAAACAATAAACTTTCTAACAGCTTACTGCAAGATGCCAATAATTCCAAAAATCTTTCTTGTAGAGAAGATCATAAGAGGGAAAATCGACAACAGAAACGATCGAAAAATAAAATTACTTAACCACATCAGATCTTAATCGGCACTTCTCCCACTCAAGCAAGAGAAATTGAAAGCTATTGCAGGCTTAGAAATATATAGAAACATGTATTGGAGTCTATTAGGATCATGGGATCCGGGATCCGCTTTCCCCCTTGCCACTTTCTCTACTATGTTTTAGCTTTTTGCTCTACAACAATAAGCTTTTTAACAACTGTGAACGAAATACCAAAAATTTCGAAAATCTTTTTTGTAAAGAAGATAATAATTGACCAAATCGATAACAGAAATCATCGAAAAATAGTATTGCTTAACTGCATCAAATCTTAATGGGAATCTGTGCGAGCCAAGCAAGAAAAATCCAAAGTCAATATAGTCTCAGAAATAGTTAGAAACATTCATCAAGTTCCATTGGGATCCATTGGGATCCATTGGAATCCATTGGAATCCATTGGGATCCGGGATCCGCTTTTTCCCCTTGCGTTTTACTCGACTAGCTGGGTCCAACTGAAAATTAGGAAATAGTAGAAAACGTCCTGAATGCTCTCCTTCATAATGCAAATGTGGTATTAAAATCAAAGAAACCAAAACCTACATTAGTATCTGTACTATATTTCAACGAGTTTTCTTAATGAAATAGACATCAGGCATAATTCAAAACAGCAAGAGTCTCTTTGAATTGTTATTATTGCTTTATCGATCAGAAATGATCTTCTTAGCAAAGAAATTCTGCTCAGAAATCTGGGTAAATATACTGCAGCTAGGCAGAAAGAAAACCTTCATTGAAAAATATATAACATATTCATATGTGCACAAACCTATCTAACTTACTGTCTTGGAATGTAATTTATAATTATTGTCATATTTTAGTGTGTTACTCATAATAACCTACAGGATAGAATCAACTCATTGAAAAAAATTTAGAAACATCAGCTCTTCTCTTCTTCATTGTTTATCTAAACGAAATCAAACATTCTATTGAGACAAGGTAATACTGTGTTGAGCATAAAGTTCGCGGTCACTTGCACAAAATTCTTTTTTACGCATAAGTTTATTCAAAACCCATAACAATTATTCTTCAAAACACAACCCACCATTCTCAATGACCTTACGCCAGCGTTCTGCAAGTTGTCGAATCTGATCTCGTTACCAGTGTGACTCTTTGGGCTCAAAGAATTCACGACACGCTGCTTCGACTTGATCAAAAATTTCGAATCGTCGTCCTCGAAAAAAGTGCACGATTGAACGAAACAACCCATAATCAGAAGGACCAAGGTCGGGACTGTAAGCCGGATGCGACAGAACCTCTATACCATCAAGTTCACCAAGCTTCTCCTTGGTCAAATTAGCACGATGAGCTGGAGCGTTGTCGTGTTGGAGAGGAGCACGTTCTTGGCGAATCAACGTTGGGTAGCNAGGGGCTCATGGGTATAGTATTTTAATCAACCCTTTTTAGACTGAGTTTCAAAGGTTATATGAGAACGTTTATATAAATTATCAACCCTTTTCAGGGGTTTATGAAAGTGCAACGTGTCGCAATCCCTTTAAGGATTTATGAATCTGATCAACCCTTCAATAAACCTTCCAGAAAGAATATTTAACGTTAATAAACTCCGTATTAAACCCTTTTTAGAGGGTTTATAACAGGGTTTATGACTCGTTCATAAACGGTTGAAAAGGGTTTGCTACACGTTGCACTTTCATAAACCCTTTTTTCGTTTATTATTCTACGGTTTTGTTTTACAGTGTAGCGCTGCATCAAGATGTTGTAGACGTGCTCCAGTTGCTCACTATACAGCTCGGCATCCACGGCCTGACCATCAGGAACTAATTCAAAGTGCACAACGCCATCGACATTCCACCAGACGCATAACTTGACTTTCTTGGCGAAATGATCTTGACGAGCAACCGATGGTGGGTTTGATCTCGTGGAACCCAGCATCTAGAACGATTACGATTGACCAAGAAAACCCACTTTTCGTCGCATGTTACGATGCGCTTCCAGAATCGATCGTTCAACGGATTGTCGAGCAGTTGACGGCAGACTTCAACACGTCGTATAGCTTGTGCTTCAGTGAGTTCGTAAGGATCTTGTCGTGGCTTCTTGTAGACAAAATCAAACTTGTGCAGATAATTGACAACGGTTCGCTGCGCGACTCCAAGTTTATCGGCCAAATCGCGAGTATTCGATGACGACTCGTCTTCCAAAGCGGCACGTGAATCTTCTTCGTCCAGAATAGATGGTCAGCCAGAACGAGGCTTGTCTTCGAAGTCAAGGTCACCATCCTCGAATCGCTTGAACCATTTTATTGCGGCAGTTTTCCCGATCGTTCCTTCACCTTCCACGTCGCAGATTTTGGCAGCAGCAGCTCTTGCAGCCAAGCCTTTCTTCCAATAATGACGGAGCAAAACGCGAATTTCAAAATTATTCATCTAAATTAAAATGATGAAAGTGGAATTACAAAATTTACACAAGAATAGCTAACAGACGCAAGATATACGAATTTTAAAAGTAAACTTAAAAATAAAAATTTTTGTAAGTGACCGCGAACTTTTTGCTCAACACAGTAATTGGGTTATCAATAATAACTTTCAAGTGCACTATATAGTCAAGTTATGCCGTATATAGCTCTTGTATAAGCCGTATAAGAGATATCATCTGGTTCGCAGGAAAAAAGTAGAAGATTCGCAGAAATTTTTATTGATTCGTCGTTTGTATTAATTTCTTTTCGAACTATGTATAGTTAATAGGGGTTTCACTATGGTTTCCAAATAGGGCCGTTTTTGCTAGCATATCCACCCCCGTCCTTTAACAGACAAAAATTCCCGTCAGATATACCATCAGGTAAAGTACTTTGTTGTTGCAATTGGTTTATAGTTTTTTTTGTTTAGGTCATTTATATATTGGCGATTCAAAATCTAATTATATCACTTTAATTATTGGTGTCGATGGGAAGCCTATAGTTAAATCTAGTCACAGCTCTATATGGCCTGTAAGTATGCTTTGAAAAGTCTAACATGTTTGACAAATAAGCAGTCTCTTATGAGTAAATATTATATGTTTTTCTGATAAATTATTTACTTGTTACCGATGACGCTTGATGGTAGAAAAATATTTGTTCCTTATTTCTTCAGCTACTGGCTACAATTGTGGAAATTCCACCACCTGCGCGTGACTTCTGTTAACGTTAATGTTGGATCACACTAACGCTAGACGATGATTTAGATGCGCTTTCTAGTATAACGGTAGTACATCTGCCCGGATAGCGGAAGGTATGGGTTCGATTCCCATGAAGGTCATATTTTTCATTGTTCTGTCACATAACATCAGTGACACTGCTTGTCTCTTTCGTTCTATACATATTAGAGCCTAACAACTTCAATAATAATGTAATCATGCTTGGTCTTTGGCACTCATCAATAGGTCCATCAGCTGAAATTCTATGAAGTCACATCATAAACTCCATTTGCGTACTGCGTACAAGTGGCATTTGGGTTTCTCTTGGAAAGAAAGGGATTGAAATATTTAGTTAAAGTTGCGGTTGGAACAACATAGACTAGATAAAGAAATTCTGATAGATTGATAATTGAGATATTTATTCTTCGTGTCTAATTGATTTTATTTCACAAGATTTTAGTCGAATTAGCCCAACTTAATCGAATGTGTTTATATTGCTTTTAGGCGCATGCAAGTTCACTGTTGACGTACAACTGGTAATAGGTGATTTACCTGCTCGGGCGAAAATAAATCGTTTGAATGGTCCAACAGGATACTTCGCCTGTACTCGTTGTTTGTTTCGTGGTGTGAGATGTGAAGAACACAAACGCACACTCTATTCATGGAACGAATTTGCTCGAGATGTACCAAGTGCTAGAACCAAAGAACAAATTGAATACTGTGTATCGAACATTAATAATAATAGTAAAAGTGAGTGCTAAGATTTGCTTATTTTTCATTAGACACTTCAAATTAATGACTGCATTAATTTTCTATTCTAGCGGAACGACCATTTGGAGTTATTAGTAGCTCTCCTCTTTCAAAAATAATATCTATTCCAGAACAATCCCTGCCGGATTACTTTCATATCTGTTCGAAAATTCATATGCCGATGCTTATCACCAGTGGCAAAGTCCCGAGAAAATGTCACTTATTCTACCCAAAGTCCTGTGGGCAGGTGTCGCCACCAGTAAGGTCCTATGGCGGGACTCTAGGTTGAGGATGAAGGACTTTTCACAGGACTTTAGGTAAAGTGGACTTTTTCTCGATCTTTGCCAGCCCTCATGCTTATTGGTAACTGGATTAGCCGTCTTCAAGAATCGGTAATAACAGATATCGATACATTTCTTTCTTCTATACAGTATCCTCACTCGTACAATCGTCGACCCATGGCAATAATGACTTTTCAACAATGGAAGGCTTCAGAAATGAGAACATTTCTGTTTTACATTGCACTTCCAGTTCTTGTTCGTTTCTGTTCATCTTTATCTAATGACCTTGTGAGTCATTTTTCTTTACTTTTTGTCTACTTGAGATCTCTATTATTTTCTCTAGTCGTGATGACTATCTTGATATGCACTCTAAAAAAAAAAAGGTTTTTTACGAAACCATAAAAGGTTCTTCTCCTCGATACACGGGAAGAACCTTTTATGGTTCGGTAGAAAAAAGGTTTCGTAATATACACCAATCGAAAAACATGAACAAAAGGTTTCGTAGTGAAGGTTCCGTACGAAACTTTAATGTCCAAAAGACTGAAAAGGTTTCGTAGCAAAGGTTCGGTACGGAACTGATATGTTCTAGCCATCAAAAAGGTTTGGTAGTAAAGGTTCCGCAAAAAAAACTTTTTCGAATCCCTGTAAAGTGGTTCCAAAAAACCTTGGAACTATCATACCTATTTTACGAATCGAATCCAAGAGGTTTCGAACATTACAGAGTGAACCAAAAGTCACTTTACCGAGAAAGAATGGAAT
>OENM01002320.1:0-13876 GCA_900239745.1 Rotaria magnacalcarata
GCGTTTATTACTCTACCCCTAATCGTTTAATAATAAACTGCTTTCCTTAAAATATGAAATACAAAACCATTAAAAGAGCTCCATATACCCTGTGCCTCTTCAAATACCATTACGCTCAAAAACCCATTGGATCATGAACCCTTCAAGGGTATATGCCATCCTCATAAACCCCCCAAGAGTTTATGAAAAGGAAAATCAAGGGCAAGGGTTGATTATTCTGCGCTTTTTTTNTTTTTTTACAGTGTAGGTTTACTTGAATTCCCTAGTGATTTCTGAAAATACGATTAGATTTCCATTATCACAAAAAAATGGATTCGAAAAATACTCTGAGCGCTGTAACTCAGGTCACAGTTTTTATTAGTTCTTTAACTTGCGGAACTCTTATTATTGAAAAGCGCCTGATACAGAGAAAACTCGCTTAAATCAAACATCTACCTGTCAAATCCCTTTTTCAATATCTCTTTTACGAAAATGGTGAATTCTCTAGCTTGAAAATATTACTCTAAATAATGCATTGAAATGCATTGAATAACAATGCATTATTGGAAATTTCTACATTATATCTGATAATGCATTGTAATGCATTGAAATTTTACTGCTTCTCAAACCATTTTCACATTATTAGAAATGATGCATTGAAATGCATTGGATAATAATGCATTATTGGAAATTTCTACATTATTCTGAATAATGCATTGTAATGCATCGAAAGTCAAAAAATAATTAATTATAATGCATTAGGTCATGTGTTTTTTCAAATAATGGAAAATAATGGGTCATTTTTCCATTATTTATCCATTGTCGGCTACATGGGCGGTTTCACCGTTTGGAGTGAAACCTAATAAAGAAAAGATTCAAGCAATTATGAATTTATGTGAACCTACAACATTAGCAGCAGCTAATAAATTTCTTGGTGGTAAGTCTTGGTATCGAAAGTTTCTACCTCAATTTGCATCTGTGGCAGCACCAATTATTTCAGTCAAGAATTTAACAAAACCAAATCGAAAGAAGTTTGTGTGGGGACCTCCACAACGTGGAGCATTTCTTCAATTGAAGCAATTATTAATTAATCAACCATTGTTTCTACAGTTCTCGAATGATGATTATCCGATAATTTTAACTACAGATGTATCGAAAGTTGACCTTGGTGGTACATTACAACAAGTGATTAATGGTGAAACAAAAAATCTGTATTATCATTCTCAAATTACGTCTGCCATTGAGAGAAGATATGATCCAATCGAGTTAGAAGCATTAGCTATATAGGCATGTTTTCAACGTATGCGTTCATATTTATTAGGAAGATCAATCATTATTTACACGGATCATTGTCCTTTATGCAACATGATGAATAAGTCTGTGAAGAACCGACGTGTTGATCGTATTTCTATGTTTTTACAAGAATATAATATTGAAAAAATTATTCACATTAAAGGACAACAGAATTGTCTTGAGAATTATTTGTCTCGTAATCCAATACACTCTGAACCTGAAGAAATATTTGAAGAAGATTATGGTATTAGTACATTGCTCAAGGGGGAACCGCCAGTCTTGGGATCTGTTTCCGTGGATACACATCCTGTTATAGGTGCTGTTGTAACACGTTCGATGAAAAAACAATATTTTCAACGAACCACTGAATTAGATAAGTCTTCATCATCCATTGAAAAAGAAATAGATTCATCTTCTTTAGAACAACTCAAGGAATCATCATCTCAATCACAAGTTAATTTAGATACTTGTAATCAATTTGATATTAAACAAATTAAATCGGAACAAGCCAAGGATTTTATTATTCAGAAAAAAGTCAAAGAAGCTCAACAAAATCCTATACGTGGTTCATTTGTTTTGCACGATGGATTATTGCATAAATTGATGCCGATGAATTCACGAAGCATTACAAAATTAAAATTAATTTATATACCTTCGTCTATGGTTAATTCCCTCCTCAAGGCTTATCATTCTGATCAATTGGGTAGGCATTTTGGGATACGACGAACATATTATAAATTAAAGAATAAATATTGGTGGCCGACTATGAAACAATCTATTGCTCAATTTATCAAGTCTTGTTTACCGTGTCAACAATATAATGTTAGTCGATTAAAAAAACCTGGTTTACTGTGTCCAATTGAAACACCCGCTGGACCTTTTCAATTGCTCGGTATTGATTACTGTGGACTGTTTAAACGTACACCGCGAGAAAATCAATATGTTTTATGCATTACAGATTATTTTACTCGATGAGTTACTGCCGTTGTTTTACCTGATTGTACTGTTCAGACGACAGCTCAAACCATTTTTACTGAATACATCTGTCGATGATATGGGGTACCAATGTCAATTTTAACTGATCAAGGTACACATTTTAAGAACCAATTAATGGAATCCATGGTTCAATTAATTGGATATAATCACATATTATCTACTGTTTACCGTCGACAAACGAATGGAATAGTTGAACGTTTTAATGCCACCATCGTACCACATTTGGCCAAACTTCAAGATCGCGAACACAACAATTGGGACGAATATTTATAATCTATTGTATTCGCGTATAATACAGGTGTCCACGCAGCAACATAATATTCTCCATTTCAATTACAATTTGGGCGTGATCCACATATGCCTACAGATACAGCATCAAATTATGTGTTTTACAAACCATCATATTATTACAATCAATTAAAGAAAAATCTTCAACTTATTCAACAACATGCTCGGGATCAATCAACTTATTCTCATATGAATAATAAAAAATATTATGATAAAAATCGAAGCAATCCGCGCTATGAAATTAATGAAAAAATTTTGCTTAGAATTCATGGTTTAGGATCAAAATTAGATCCACAATTTACATTAATCCCGAAGATTGTTATACAAAAACAACACCCCACATATTGGGTTCGAGATCAAATGAATGATCAAATCACTCGTGTACATGTGAATTATATGCGTCCGATATTATTACCATAACACTTTTTTTAGTTGTTTGTATTTGTTAACCATTATTGTCTATGTTTATGTTTCACGCTCTCTATCTATTTCTGTAACTTATTTTCTTTTATTCCAAGTTATACCACGATTTGGTTGATTGAAATTTATCCATTTGTTTTTTTCCTTCCTTCGTTTTGTTTGGAAAGTGATATCCATTATTATCTAATTTTTTTGTTGCTAATGTATTAGGTGTTATGCCGTTTCATACGTCTTCATCTAGCTAAACGTCAAAAAATTCCAATCGTGATTCAAGTAGTAAATCTCAAGATCGTCATCGTCGTCATGTTCGTTTGGAAGAACAAAGCAATCATTATCAACGAAATTATCGTCCATTTATAATTCCATCATCATTTTACAATATTGTACATGTTTATCGATTTACTACAATTGATGCTATTTCTACATTGATTAATCATTTTGAATCATGTTATCGATATTCAATCGACACTGACTCAGATCGATTCACAAATGAACTATCACTTGTTCAGGTTCATTCTATTCCTCAACATTTACCATCATTTATTGTATTATTTGAGCTTAATCATCTTCCTTCATCTAATACATTATTATTTGAAAAAATTAATTTGTTATTTCGTTTTTTTATTTCGTCTAGACAATACTATTTTTTCTTGGGGATCGATAAACACCGAATTACAATCTGTTATTCGTATGAATTTATTTGGATGACCCTAGTTGGCGTTATTGATTAATTTACAAGATGCATTTCCTGGTTGATATAGTGGGGCGCAGCCATTTTGTAAGGTTCGTTGCCCGGTTCAATTATTGACTACGGTTATGTCTTCGAATTATTCATGTACTTGTTCAAATGCTTCTCCTTATGTTAATCCGGAAGAAAAATGGTCATTACAGAATGCGATGCGGTACACGGCTAATCTTTTTCTTGATAAATCAGCAACACGAAAGAATTGGAGCATGGTGTTCGATCCCAATTATTCGTCATTATCATCGTACGAACAACGCAAACGAATTGATTATGTAATTTATGATTGCTTCGCCGTTACGTTTTTGCATCAAGCAATTTATGATAAATGGTCATTAATTCAACTTCGTGAAGCAGAATTAATATTATTATTTACTTCGAATGCTCCACCTCATTCGTCATCATTATCTTCGTCAAGTTTATTAAAACATGTTTCGGAATATCAAAATGCAAATGAATCAACATCTAATTCTAAATTACATGCTCCCCGTCATTCAGCATTATCATTTTCAAGTTTATTAGAAGATATTTCCGATGAAGAAGACGAAGAAATATTGGTTTCATCTCTTTCTCGGCGTAATGGTACACATCCATTAATTCATCCAATTCGACCGGTTCAAATTGAACTGGCAATAGTTCCTGATACCGATGCAATACGGTCAAACGCTTATATCGAGATCGACATGTATTCTTCGTCTCGTTTATCATCGATTCAAGCTTTGTCAGCTCAAGCATATTATTCATCAACGTGATGTTCGATATGTTCATTTAAAACTTGATAAATCATCACAAGTTTTATCAATTGACTTGAAGCGATCGTCGTTGGTCGATTTATATTTCGATCGTTTACCTGGCGATTTATTTGACAAAAAACATTATTATCAACATCGTCAACATGAACATCGTTACTACTAAGATTTTTTGTTCTTGGTTAACATGGTTTTTATTCTTGCTGTTAACTTGACCTTTATTTTCTTTCTATTCAAAGTGTTTTTTCTTTGTTGGGTGGTTCATTTGGTTTTCTCTCTTGTTACAATCTTCTTTCTCTTTATTTCGCCTTCTTATTATTATTAAAATCTCATCCACAAATAATCCCCCTTTCTTTTAACATTAACACTCACTTAAATAGAATAGACACGAGAAGAAGAATGGAATGATTGTAAACGTGATAGAATGAAACCGAGAGAAGAAGAGAGAACATACTTATGGCAGGAGAGACATCTCCTGANTTTTTTTTTTGAAATATTTATCATTTTGAACGCGTGTATCAATCGATTTGATCGACGTTTTCTTGATGTTATTATTAATGTATCAATTTTGTTTTACTGATCGACAAACTAATTTACTTAAAAGTACCAGTAAAAACTTCGTGCTCAAATATCTTCATCTGCTGTTACAATATTCTTTCTCTTTATTTCGCCTTCTTATTATTATTAAAATCTCATCCACAAATAATCCCCCTTTCTTTTAACATTAACACTCACTTAAATAGAATAGATACGAGAAGAAGAATGGAATGATTGTAAACGTGATAGAATGAAACCGAGAGAAGAAGAGAGAACATACTTATGGCAGGAGAGAGATCTCCTGACATAACACTTCCCCCCGCCGACAGAAAACACGCCCAGAGAGAACGAAATGGAGAACGAAAGGAAAAAACTCAGTAAAAAGTTACAAACCAAATGAAAAGATAAAACAAAGAATAATGTAAGCATGCAATTATGCATAAGTGAAAAAAGAAAAAAAAACTCAACAGCATCAATCATAAATCGGGTTAAACATTGACGGTCATTTCAAATAATGTTTTTCGTTACCATAAAATACTATGGAACTGCTAAGTGCCAGAACCAGTCTCGATCTTCTGTGTCATACGGCAGAACATCGTGACAGGAATATGAACCTGCTGTATCACCAATAAATATTCGACGATAGGCGTTTATAATAGGAGATAATTTACCAAAAAACAGAAAAAATAAGATAACGTCATTATACATTGCATGAAATTTTAATAGAGTACCGAGGGTATCAATATTGTAGTTAGCAAAGATATATGTATCGTTCATAACAGACGATGATACATTAATACAATTCAATGAATTTCCTTGAGCAAAATTATCATTAGTGTTTGAAGTTGAGTTAAGGGGTACATCTGGTTGCTTGGATCGAATAAATTGACATCGCTGCGGTAATTCATCGTGAATGAACCATGTTTCGCATCCATCAGGCCATATCATGTCGCAATCGTTTTTTTTATTTTCCACAATGTGTGTGTTGAGTAAGACAATATTATTTGATTCAGCTAGTGTAGTGTTCGAATAATCTAAATTTACTTCTTTTTCTTTCAACAACTCACAATTTTGTTCCTCTTTAATATTATTATCATAATACACAATGGTTTCGGGCAAGACGTACACACACTGCTTTACTTGAGACACATCTTCTTCCTTCAATAATGTTGGGGCAAACTCTGTTTTGAATTCCTGGATAAATGTTGGTCATGAATCCAGTACGAACAAGTTTCCGAAGAGCCATATTCTAGCATCACCTTTTACATACTCCGATGTAATAAATGTTTTGCGATCATCAGTAAATTCAACATAATTTAATCCATCTGTAATGTCTTTCAGTCACTGAACGGCATCTTCGTTTTGATTGCCACTGAATGCTGGTAATGTTTTCAAATGATTTAATAACATTAGTACCAATTAACCTTTTAGCGATTTTTTTTTGTTCAATTTGAAAACACTGAATCTATATAACTCTTCATAAATTATATGGCGAATCAAAAACCCGGCTTGTGCACCATTTGTTACAATCTTCTTTCTCTTTATTTCGCCTTCTTATTATTATTAAAATCTCATCCACAAATAATCCCCCTTTTTTTTNTTTTTTTTAACATTAACAGTCACTTAAATAGAATAGATACGAGAAGAAGAATGGAATGATTGTAAACGTGATAGAATGAAACCGAGAGAAGAAGAGAGAACATACTTATGGCAGGAGAGACATCTCCTGAAATAACATCTCTGCAAGTTTTTTCTCTCGTTGTTTGAAAAACTTTTTCAGGAGTAAGGGTGTCAGGAACTGTCCTCTGTTGTCATTCCTTATTGTATTCTATTTGATATATGATACGCTATTGTTTCGTTTTATTTATTTTATTATACAAAATAAACAGTCAGCCAGATACTGAACAGCGTAGAACGCACGAGCCTATTTGATTGTCCACACTTCAGTGGAACAGTATCTTACAAATTTAACTTCAAGTTTTGGGTAATTTTAATTTAAAAAAGTGAATTGTAAATTAATATTTCTGTCATTTTTTGAAAAAAGAAATTGTAGTAATAAAAGAGTGTTATTATTGTAATGGAATACATTTATGAATGTGATTAATTGAATAGCATATTGAACAAAATTACTCAATTCAATTAATGTGCTCTCTCTCCTTTATATACGACTAATTTATCGCAAGGAATTTTTATTGCGACGAATTTTCTTGCGACGAAGTGATCGTGCAACGATGTGTGCGGTCACCGATTTTACTTGGAGTTGTTTGCTTTCTAATATTCTCGACATTTCCAAAATGTAATAAGTAAATTGATATGATTTTTGATTAGCACCAACAACAACGTCTACGACTTTTACAATGACCAGTAAGTTTATGAGTACGAAATATAAATAACTTTTACATTCCTATGTGATTAGCCACTTCAATCCTTCTTCCAGTACAATGTTCCAGCTATACAACAATTTCGATGCAACTCGACGTATTTCCTATACGGGTACCAGTACATGCGATCAGGGGCGGCGAAACGTACTGAAATCAGGTAAGGCTCAGTGAAAGAGAAAAATTTCAAAACCAAGAACAATTTATTTTGAACTAGAGTATTAAACCAAAAAAATGTTGTCTTTTTTCGTTAGATGATATAAATTTGGATGCTATTTGACGTGGATCAATTTTATCAATTTTTTCTTTGTATATATGTGGTAGTAGGCAGTGATTAAGACGTGATTGAGTCATCGTAGAACGAATTGTAGTTTTTAATCTGTTTAACGTACCAAATGTACGTTCTGCTGTTGCAGTCGTAACAGGAATAGTTGAATATAATTTGGTTAATTTATGATATTCTTTAAACATTTCTTAACCTAATTCACGTGAATTAAAAACTTCCCAAATTGTTGAAATTTTTGTGATTTGTTTTATGTTCATTTGATTTGTCTTAATTACTGATTGAAAAAAATCAACAATCATTAATGCTTCTACCTTCAATTTTTCAATATCAATATCACCATAACAAAAATCCATAATTGATTGAAAATAATCATTTGAATCATCAAGTGAATTATTCGCTGCATAAAGAATAAACTGTTCAACATTACATAATAATTTTAAGTTCTTTTGTGTAAATCGATTTTGTAACATATTAATAACAATTTCAAGTGATTCCATATATTGTTGACGATAAAACTCTTCATAACTAGAAAATTCGACAGAATCTGAACTTGATTAATAACGTTTTGGTGGTCTTCGATATCGTGCTAGGATAAGTTTGTCTGTTAAACTTTCGCTCTCTTTAAGTACCTTAGTATAAAATAATTTAAAATTAATATCATCTGAAAAAAGAACAAATTAAGCAAAACAAAACATCTTCGCGTGTCTAAGCTATTTTGCCTAGAATTCGTTCAAAATAACGAATAAGAGATTCAGCTGAAGAAAGAACATCTTGTAANCATAATAATTTAAAGTTCTTTTGTGTAAATCGATTTTGTAACATATTAATAACAATTTCAAGTGATTCCATATATTGTTGACGATAAAACTCTTCATAACTAGAAAATTCGACAGAATCTGAACTTGATTAATAACGTTTTGGTGGTCTTCGATATCGTGCTAGGATAGGTTTGTCTGTTAAACTTTCGCTCTCTTTAAGTACCTTAGTATAAAATAATTTAAAATTAATATCATCTGAAAAAAGAACAAATTAAGCAAAACAAAACATCTTCGCGTGTCTAAGCTGTTTTGCCTAGAATTCGTTCAAAATAACGAATAAGAGATTCAGCTGAAGAAAGAACATCTTGTAAGCAACAACTTGAACTTTGTATAATACGAGAAAGCTTTTTTGTAGCTCAAAATAGTAAATAACCTAGTTTTAATCCAAAGAAGAAATAAAATTTGTTCATTTGTTCATGTAAACCATTAGTTTTAATACCAGGACCACCTTTTTCTTCAATAAGTGTATATAAGGCTTCTTGAACTAAAAATAATAAAATTATTTACATTTTCAAATGGCACCGTTCTTTTTATGTAATTTATTATTTTCTCTCACACCATGCGAGAAATATCAGAAGAAGAATAAACAAGTACACATAATTGAGATTTTGTATACCTAGTTTATAATTATTTAATAAGGAATTATACGATTCAGCACGCATAGTCCACCGTGTTGGACATAACGATGTAAGATTTGAATAAGGCATTGATAATTGGTTGGATATTTCTTTTAAAATAGCAAGACGTTTTGGCGATCGACTAACAAAATCAATTATGTCTTTTGCGAATAATATACAATTACTAATTGTAGGACATTCACTAGTTAAATCATGTACCGCTAAATCTAAACAATGCGCATACAATGTACAAAGAAAGCTTTAGACTGTTGTTTTAAAACTAAAGCTGATACATCGCCATAAATTCCACTCATAGACGATGCCCCGTCGTAACTCTGACCACGACAGGCAGAGGTATTTAAACCACAACGAGTTAGTATATCAAAAATAGCTTCAACAACTGCCTCAGCATTTGTCGAGATAATTCATAAAAACCAAGAACATCTTCAAAAACTTCATAGTTATCATTTACAGATCGAATACCAGCACATAATTGTTCAAGTGTTGATTCATCACATGTTTCATCACATATCAAAGAAAACCATTTTCTGTTGAAAATCTAAATAGAAAAAACAAGCATTTTAAACTTTATATGAACGTAAAAACAATATCATATCAATTTAGAACAGAAGACTAGAAACGTTTTAATATTCTTTTTTTTTATTTTTCTACAATTTATCAATAACATAAACATTCTGTATCAAATGCAACAATGAATTATAACACATAGTAGTAGTATATGACTTACTTCCTTTACAATATCTCGAATAATAAATAAATAAATAAATAAATCTCTCTACAAAGTTCATTAATTATATCATGTGATAAATATGACTTGCTATTTATTCATTCTTTTAAGAAATTATTATCAGTGCTTAGAAATTTCAACAGTTGAATCAAATTGCTTTCAATATCAGTGTCCTCTAAGTGCAAGTCCTTGTCGAAGTAAATATATAAGAGAAGAAATCTGTATCAAAAGTGATTCTCGATGTTGTTATTGTTATCATTCGGTTGTTGATATTAATTGTGCAATTACAGTTGGTTTTGTTTATTGATTAACAACATATATTGAAGCAGAATGAATTTTACTTGACTCATGATATTTAAATCTTGTTCTTGCATTCTTCCAATCACAAAAAACATCTGTTATAAAACTTCTATAAGTAGGATTGAAATTCGTTTTATTTGGATGAATTTCACGTTCAAATGCATCTCGACATGTATGACAAAATAGTTTTTTTAACTTTAAATAACAAAACATTTTCAGTCAAATTTTGAATTCGATTGTATTTGTTTCATACAAAAACTCACTTTACAAAATGTTAGTCAAGAATGATCCATAAACCACCATTTTTGGCATGACCATTTGTCGATTGTTGTCAAGGCTAGTTCATCATCCGTAACAGGATGATATGGTTTAGACGAGTTACAACAATACATATCACATTTGGACAGAACTATTTTGATTTGAGTAGATCAATTAGATAAAGATAAATTTGTTGTTTGTTGTGGTGATGTTTGTTTATTTGTATTCGGTGATTTATCAAAATTACCAAAAAATTCAGATTCGTTTTCAGATTCATCATAATTTTCCGGTAAATCATTAATATTGGACAGATTTAAAAGATCAATAAGAGGTGAATTTTGAATTAAAGAAGATGCTTCATGGGTTTTATCTTCAGAAATTGTTGAAACTTCAGTTAACTTAATTTCTTCTGTTGAAAGCAATGTTGTACTTTTTATTGTTTTAGTAAAAAAGTCAAGAATTGATCTATCACGTTTTGATGCCATTACTATTTATAATCTGAAATATTGATTTTATGATTCTGATCGAAAGAATGTACCATTTATCTGCTTAATATTTATATTAATATGAAATCACTTTTCTTCAACAAGAATAATATATAATCGTCTAATTCACTAATAGTATCATAATGAAAAATGCATTTAAAAGATATGAAAGCTAGACATTCGGATACGTATGGAATAAATTTTCTATATTTTATATTTCAATTGTTACATTTGCCGATATTTTAAATAAATATTACGGATGTGTTTCACTGAATATATTGAATAAAATGCTAACATCATAAAAGAGAATATTGACGTTCGAATATCGTTAGTTTTGGTACTTATTGATCGTATAGTTCTACATTGTCAAAAAAATCGTAGAATACTAAACCCTAGTACTGAAAAAAAGTTTCATAAACCCTTAAAGGGTTTATGTTTTAGTCCGAAACTCTAAAACCGTTTATTGCCTGAAGCGTTTATGAAACTAAGAGTATTTGAAAATAAAAAGGGTTTATTGCATCAGAATTTAAGGGAAAGGGTTTGTGAATCTACGATGAAGGGTTTATTATTATACTATTGTATTGGAGGGTTTCGTATTCTACGGTGAAGGGCTTATTGTTAGATTCTTATATTCAAAGGGTTTCTTGTTCTACGGTGTTAGGTTTATTGTTGTACCCTTTCATAACGTAGATTTTTTTTCCACTAAAAAAATTCGAATCAGACACTTTATATATATATATATCAGAATGATGTTGACATTTCTGATTGATGACACTATTCATCAAGTATTTTTGTGATTAGATAGGAAATCGTACAATAGAAACAAAGATTAATGAAAGACAGAATAACTTTAGCTGTCTCTATGTTGCAATAGCTTGTAATCTCACATTAAAAGATTATCATTCTCCATTAACTAGATCAGATTGAAAAACAAAATGAAATTTTGTTTATGTAGATGAGGCTTCTATAAAAAAAAATTAGTATTTATTCATAAATCCTGAAGAATTTCATCAGTGAGTTAAAACATTGTATGCAATTATTACTTTTTTTGGATCAACCGCTTTTGATTTAGTTTTTCCCAATCAATCCAATCAAGTGCAAGCATTATTTTTTCTAGACGCTTGTTGTTTTTTTCAATCTTTTAGTTGGATAGAAAAGAAAACTGAAAATTGTAGGTAAGTATAATTTTTTATTACAATTATTGTTCTAAATCTATTATTTCAATTTCAAATTGAAAATTCTAGTTAAGTAAAATTTTTGTACCTGAAGTATTCTTTTTTTCCTTTTAGCCAATCTTAAATTCAAAATCGAAGGTAAGTACAATTTTTCCTTAAACAATTTTTATTTTTCTTATTTTAGTCCAAAAACAAATTAAAAATTGAATTTAAGTATAATTTTTCCTTAAATAATTCTTATTTTTATGTTTTTAGTTCAAAATTTGAAATCGTAATCACAATTAAATATGAGTTTTTTTTCAATAAATCTTATTTTTATTCTTTTAGTGAGAAAACAAATTAAAAATCTAATGTAAGTATAATTTTTCCTTAAATAATTCTTATTTTTATTATTTTAGTTCAAAATTTCAAATCGTAATCTCAAGTAAGCATAACTTTCTTTAAATAATTCTTGTTTTTATTATTTTAGTTCGAAATTCGAAATCGTAATCAAAAGTAAGTATAATTTTCTTCAAGTAATTCTAAATTTTATTTTTTTAGTTAAAAAGCAGATTCAAAATCACAGGTAATTATTATTTTAAAAAATGATGTTTTTAATTTTTTTTGAAATAGATTTGCTTCAATGGCTCATGAAACTAAACATGATTTTTGGCTAAAAGTAAGTTTCCCAAACCCGTTAGAAGGGTATTTGAAAGGGTTTAGTAAGATACTAAACCCTTTTATATACCCTTCTATAAACCCTTTTGAAGGGTTTATGAAAGGGTTTATTGTTTTCCTGAACCATTATAAGGGTTTATTAAAGTGCAACGTATCACAAACCTTTAAAGGGTTTATTGATTTCATAAACCCTCTATTAAACCCTATCCTAAACCCTTTGGAGGGATTTAGGAATGTTTCATGTACGGTAAAAAAGGTTTGTGGTACGTTGCGCTTTAATAAATCCTTTTATGGTTTATTATTATGCGGTTCTTTTTACAGTGTACGATTGATCTAGCACGTATATCACTTTATGTAAATAAGATGAAAGGTGTCGCTATCAACCATAAAGATATAGTTAGTGGAAGTGGAACTACCCAAGTTGATCAGAACGGACTCGTTTACAGTCTGTTTGTCGGTGGTAAACGATGTCAAAACGGTATATTTACGGCAGTAAATAGGCCGTATTTGCCCGTAATACCTGGCGCAGGAATACGGCACCGTAAACGGGACTGAATTTTCACGGTTTATGGCTGTTTGTACTCCGTACTCTCATGATAATACGGTCCGTATTACTGCGCCAGATATTACGACAAACTTTCGCCCGTAAAATAGTCATAAAGTAACCCCCAATGTCCGTATACGGAACGTACTGTTCGACCTGGGTACTGTTGTCTAGTTGGGTGTAGGTGTGATGATGATGATGAAGATTGAGCTGATGTTGAGGACGATGATGATTAGTTTTCATAAACGATCTTTAAATGGAGTGTCGGCATTTAAAAATATTAGTCGTGCTTATTTGTTAATTTGTTATATGTATCACCAATCGTACTAGAACAATCCTTTTCATTCTTACTTGGTTCATTCCATTTTGAACTAAGCATTTATAGAAATAATCTAACCGTCTATCAATATGTTTTTGAATTACAGTATCATCTACATATCGACCTAATTTCATTTAAAACCTGCAATTCTGAGTGTGGGACATTTTCACACGGAGACCGTTATTAAAGGGCATTTACTCTGAGGGACATTTTCAAGGACAAAATCTAGAGGACGCTTTTCCTGAGAACATTCTTTAAAGGACATTCTAGCATGAATTCGATCCATA
>OENM01002322.1:0-18850 GCA_900239745.1 Rotaria magnacalcarata
AATGAATCTTTATGTGTATGCGGTGTTGCATTATCTTGTTGATATATGAAATCTTCACCCAATAGACGTTGACTTTCAGCTAATGCATGTGGAAGTACAATATCAATATAACTTTTGTGTGTTAACGTTTCACCAGGCTTAAAAATAATTGGAGTCGTAAGACCTTCTTTACATGCACCTAGCCATACCATAATGCGTTTTGGAAATTTCGATAATCTGTGCATTCTTCCATGTGCATCGGCTTCTTGACGACTTGATGCATAAACGCGTTCATTTTGACGATTGTATATACCATCCATACCAAAATATTTTTCGTCAGTAAATAAAATTAAACCATGGTCTTTCTTTCTTAATGATTTTCTCGCCCAGTATGCAAATGATTTACTTCGTTGCTTGTGATCATCCTGAATATTTGGTTGAATTGTAACATGATAAGCATGTAAATGAAGATCCCCAGGTCGAATAGTACGGTCCGTATACGGTGCCGTATTACTGCGCCAGGTATTACGGGCAAATACGACCTATTTACTGCCGTAAATATACCGTTTTGACATCGCTTACCATCGATAAACAGACTGTAAACGAGCCCGTTTTGATCAACCTGGGTCGTCTTGAATCACACGACGCATTGTTGCTTCAGAAACTCGAAGTGATTTAGCTAATTGTCTTGCACTTCGTCGACGTTTATAAGTAAACCTCTGTTTCACCTTTTGGATAAGTTGTTTTGTTCGTACAATTTGAGGTCTACCAATTGGTACATTTAAATCAATCGAACCTGTTCTTTTATATAAATGTTGCCATCGTCTAACTGTACGATCACTCACCACATTTCGTAATTCTTTTGCAATTTGACGCGATGAAATTCCATCATCAGTCATTCGCATTACCACTTTTCGAAGGTCTTTAGATTTCATTATAAAAACTAGTGTAAAGTCGACCTATAGAGTTTATATTGTACTGTTATGTAGCTCTACTATAGTCCAAATATACGATATTAGAATAGGGTGAAAATATGGATAAAGCACATAGATTTTGATTAGTACAAAAGTGGGCCATTTATTATGACGCACCCGTTACTTTAATAAAGAACATGAGTTCATCTCACAGACTTGATGAGAGACTTATAATTGATAAAGATTTTCCTTATCAATACCAATACTGATGTCAGTTCAGTCGAATCTGACCAGACATTAGACTGGCATGAGTCACTGTTTTCATTCTATAATAATAATTAAAAAACCAATCTTCCGATTAGTCATTAATGCGATGCGAAGCAGAAACATCTATGTAGTCCGTCGCGTGTTTTCTTTTGCTTTTGCTTTCTCGACGTACGTATCTTTTTCGTCATTTTTTGACGCGATCATCGTGAGAACCGAAAATGATAAAAAACCTCGTTTAAACGCAATATAGAACTATCGAGGTCGAACTGAGAACATGTGTTTTCCAATCTTCAATCTGAAGTTCTGTTCGCTTACAAATGTCGTTCTAACATGAACGAAATTTGTAATGAGGTAATTAAAATGACCTCATCAACAATTGTTAGCCACTATCGACTATTCATTTACAGTTGATCTGAGATAATGAATCATGAGATAATTAAATGTTCAATCAAAATCTTTCTTGAAGAACATGACGCTACTCATGCATGAAGTTTTCATAGTAATGAATTTCATTATGTCTATTTAAACAGTATTTGTCATTTCTACTAGCTATCTGATCGTGTGCTTATATTCGAATTTATGATTTTTCGTATTAGATTCGATTCGAGCTTCGCATCGCATTTTGTGTTCGAGTAAAACTGGAAAATCATCTAGTTTTTCACTTCTGAGTCGCTGTATAAATTGCACTATGCTTCTATTTATAGTATAAAAGTGCTTTCGTAAAGTATAGTTATTGACGAAATTCAAAGTATGTAGAGAGAAAATAAATTCTATTTTCTTCAAATTTTCTAAAAGAATCCGATTTTGATATACTAGTTTTAGGTTCTATGGTGACATTCAGCTTGAAATAGCTGCATTGTTTTTCGATATTTGCAGCTTGTTGAGTGTGAGTAAACAGTGAGACATATTTACATTTGCCAATTATCGATGGTGTCTAGATGTGACAAAAAAGACTAACTTGTGATAAAGTATATAGTAAATTTGTGTACAACAATCACTCAATCATACAAAGTTACATTGTTATAACACTCCTTTTTTTTCATAATACAATTCATTCTGAAAAATGAATAGATTTTCATTGCATAGCAAAATTACTTTACAGTTCTTTTCAAATTAGAAAGACTCAACACCTAAAGCATATCATCACGATAATAAAAAGTAATAAAAACAAATGCTTCAATGAAGCCTATAAATAAGCTAGAATCAGAAAACACTCATAATTAAACTAGTGTGCTTGACAAAATTCTAGTAAAATGCTTGTAAACTGAATGATTTGACAACAGCAACAGCATGTAATCTGTGCTTTTCAATAATCGAAAAAGAATGAAATCAGACGATGCATTTTTGTTTAATGCTGCAGAACATAAAGTCATTTCAAAGGCATCATCAACAAAAAAGAAGAATCTTTCAAAATAAGTATAAAAATTGAAGTGATATTTTTCTTATCTAATTTTAATATGGCTATTTTCCCTCATTTTCAATATTGAGTTAGGCAAATGACATATTCATTTAGTAAAATTTGCATAGCACTGTGCTGAGAGTTTTAAACGATCTCGACATTCGAATCCTTTATTCAGTTAAGAATTAACATTTTCTTTGGCAACCGTTCGTGTTATTTTCTTCAATGTGCTACATTGAGTATGTCTGTTTAATTGTGCAGTATAAAATGGTTTAATTTGTTATTCACTATTTTCCAAAAACTTCCCGTTTCACAGCACGATACGAGCGACAAACCATGAATTCCTAACCCACATTTAGTGACATCTTAGCAGCAATAATTATAAAAGCCATCACTTTATATTGTGTTACTCACTTGTTAGAAAAGATAAATTTCAACAAATACTTTTCATTTCTATTATACTTTACACAATATCAGTTTTGTTGCATATTGTATTTTTCTGAGTAACTATGCACAGTAGATGTCATCAGTTAAGGTAAATCAAAATATTCTTTTGTTATTGTTCGCGTTCTGTGCTCAACAGAAATGAATCACCAAATTCTTTTTTTCTTCCTTGTTGATTATAGCCTGCCATACAGAAGCAAGCATTTGATCGCCTATATTTATTTTGTGTTGCAAAAAGAAATTGAAAGTGTAACTTTTTTTTACTTTCTTTTTTAAAGATACTTTTCATCGGTAAAATTAAAAAGGAAGCATACAATCCAATGAATCCATCAATGGAACCGCAGGCATTTGGCGCAGGTCGAGCTCCATTTGATCCAATCGATTTTATAAAAAAACCGCAGTCTATTTTACGAATTGTATCTTGGGTATGTAAATAAAGAATTCCTGAATAGTAATTTTAATCATAATTATTTCTAACAGGTCTTTGCTATTATTGTATTTGCATGTATTGCACAAGAAGGTTACATAAATAATGTGTGCCGTTATAATGGTTCAAGTGCATGTGGATATGGTACTGCAATTGGTGTTCTAGCATTTCTCCTATCGATGGCTTTTACTGTCCTTGATATCTATTTTCCGAATATATCGAATGTTTCACACCGTAAAGTCATCATTTTAACAGAATTAGTTACATCTAGTAAGATCATTGGTGCTTTTATTGTTCATGTAGTAAAAATTTTGTTTTTAGTCATATTCACTTTGTTTTGGTTCATTGGTTTTTGCTTTATGGCCGATCAATGGCGAGTAGAGCCAGCAAAAGATCAACCTGGATGGAATGGTCGTAACGATGTTCAAGCCGCTATTGCTTTTGCTTTTTTTTCGATTTTATCTTGGGTATAAATAATGATTAGAATTTGAAAAATATTAATCGAAAAATTGATGTCTTTTTTTCTAATTCAGGGGGCCATGTCTTTTTTCACATTTCGTCGTTATCGTGCAGGCCTTTCAAACTTATTCAGTTCAAGTTATGAAGATCATTCAGCAGGTACTGGACAAACATACGGTGGATATCCACCAGTTGGTGGTACTGGTAGTTTTTCTCAACCACCATTTACGGCAACCCAACAGGCCCAATCGAATTATCAACCACCAACATATTGAATGAGGTTTTTAATGATGATCTGAAAATGAATGGTTTTTGTTTTTCGTTTCCTATCGATATAACTTCACTTATTTTTATTGTTTTGTTTCGTGAATCTCCTAATGAATGTTTACCACAGTTTTTTTTTCATGTATTGGTGATGAGGTCAAAACCAAAACAGTGGCGATATTTTACTGTTGTTTTATTTGAGGATATTCTTAATTCATTTATTTTGCTCTCCACTAAACATGATCTACTCTTATAAAAAGTAATGAATAAATCAAAAATGAAATGATCCTCGCTGAATCTCTGATGAGTAAAATCCATAGACACTCCACTAGTCAGACGAGTGTTTTTAGAATGAAAACAATCTAAAACGAAGATCATTCCATTTTTGTCAACTTTTTTCTTTGTTGTATCACTATTATTAAACATATAACTTTTCAACGTGTTTTGTTGTAACTTTTGTTTTTTTATTATATTTCCGAACAAATTAGAAAATAGAAAACTTCTGAGCATTCCTTAAAGAATTTTTTGTTTGCTGTTGTGAGGGTATTTCTTTTCTTTATATATGTCATTTGATTGTATCTAAATGTCGTCTATATTTCATTTCATGCATTTTAAATAAAAATCATATAGATTTTAAAAAAAAAGAAGGAGGGCAAGAAAAAAATAAAATTTTGATTTTTTTCTTAATGATAACAAGAGACATAACTTTTTGTACTATTGCTCATGCTTGAAAAGTAAGGACAAATCAAAGATTGACAGATACGTAATAATAAAAAGAACAATATATGTGGATGTGTAGTTACTTTATTTTTCTATCTGTTTTTTTAAATTCCTATTAATGGTGCGATATCAGTGTTCGAGTTCAATGATATAAAAGGAACATTTTTCCCCGAAAGAAATGAAATGATCTTTCCTTTTTCTCTCTCTTCCGGACGGATGCATAAACGTGAATAGAGGTGTCAGCCGTACGGCTGAGCCGCCGCAGCCGCCGCCGCCACTAAATTACTGGTAATTTTAAGAATTTTTGGGAAGCCGCCGCTGACATGAATACATATTCGATCGAATCGAACATTTTTCCTTTAATTTCCATCAGTGAATTTTTACCTCAGCCGCCGCCGCCACATAATGAGTTACAAATATAAGCCGGCGCCGCCGCTGTGGAAAAAATTTTAAGAATTTGTAGCAGCCGCCGCCGTTCAACCCTTCGGCTGACACCTCTAAACGTGAAGCAAATTTGCTACATACTATGATCGTAGTCAATTTGGTAGCATAGTGACCTCTTTATAAAAAACTAATTGGTCCATATATGCATAATGACTCATACAGCTTTCAAACATAAATATATATATATATATATATATCGATAATAGTAGTTTTATGAAAGGTTTCAAATTCAACTCCAGTATTTTTGTCTGTTGATCAATTGTCTCGAAATGGCTTCGTCCTTATCAATTAATTCAATAAAACCAATTAGAAAAAGACGCATAGATTGTCCCAATGATCATATAATGGTTCTTGTAAAAGAATTGTATAACGATGCAAAGGCGAATGGTGCTCAAACGATTCATTGTTATAGAAAGGTTTACGAATCGATTTTAAAATGTTTATTTCATGGTTCTATCGAACTTTTCAATTTAATAGGCACTACGATCGTTAGAAAAATATCCTCTTCGAATAGAAACAGGTTCTGATTGTCGAATTTTACATGGATTCGGTGAGAAAATTTGCGAAATAATTGATCAAAAATTAAATGTAAATAAAAAGTCAGCAACACCAACAAAAACATTACAAAAAACTGTTTCAGTATCAAGCCTTGACAATAGAAAAAAACCAAGTACAATGATTAATCTTAGTGACGACGAAGAGAATAGAACTGATCCACCACCAACAAAACAAGCAAAAATAAGTAATGAAACTAGAAAGATTACTAAAACAATTAAGAAAACATCCAGTGCTGGGCCAAAACTATTTAATAATAATTCAATAAGTGTTACAACACAGCCAACAACAATTTCAGCACTTCTTGGTATCATTGATTCACCTGTAAAAACAAACTTAGTTCCGATGAAACCTGTACAAACATTAAAACCTGGTTCGTTTCATATAACACTTTGTATTGATAATGCTGAAGCATCAAGACCAACACAAAAAGTTCTTCTTGAACATTTAACAAAAAATTCCATTAGTTTTGATGTACGAAAATTAAATATTGGCGATTTTCTTTGGACAATACGATGTAAACTATTCCTATTGAACATTTTGTTTTGTCGAATCTATTCAATTATTTATTTTATAGCTCATGATACAAGTATTAAAGTAGAAGCTATTCTTGACTATATTATTGAACGTAAACGATTAGATGATCTGTCAAAGAGTATTATTGATGGAAGATATAATGAACAAAAAGTAAATGAAAACTATACGAAAAATAAAACATGAGCAAATTTAATAAAATTCGTTGTAATCGTTTTTCAGTTTCGTCTCAAGCAGTGTGGTATTACAAATTTAATTTATTTAGTTGAAAGTCTAAAGAATGCGAATGCTCCTGGAATATTAACACCAACTGCTCTCAATCAAGCTATTGTCAATACTCAGGTAGATGATAAACATTTTAAAAAACCTTGAAATTTAATCATCGAAAACGTAACAACTTTTGTATTTTGTTTTAGGTAGCTGAAGATTTTTTTGTTCGTGAAGTTTCTAATCCAGCTGAAATGGCTAACTATTTAATAACAATGACAAAACACCTGACTAATCATTTCAAAGTAAGTCATTGTCTGTGATTAATAATTTCAATAAATTATTTATTTTTTATCTATACATCAATAGGATAAAACCTTACACATATTAAGTGAAAATGATATGAGTAATAATTATAAAACATCTTTTAATGATTCTGATCATTATGTTATGGCATTTGAGTCATTCAATTCCGGTATTGTTAAAAGCAAAGTGTGTATCATTGTTGTTTTCTTTTGTACTTGAGTTGTAAAAAATTCTTTGTAGCCTCCAACAGTAAAAGAAATGTTTGCTCGTGCTCTTATGCAAATAGCTGGCATGTCAGTAGATAATGTATTGGCATTGACAGAAGTTTATCCAACGCCATCGAAGTAAAACATAACCTTAGACATTGTGTTTATCTTAATATAAATTTCAATGTAGACTTCTTGAAGCATACAATAAATGTTTGAATGAAAAAGAGCGTAAACTCATGCTAGCGTCAATTAAAAAAATTACAAGTAATCGGTAAGAAGAAAAGAAAAACGAATAAAATTATACATTTAATTATTACTAATTTCATATTTTTTTTTTATATCATTAGGAAATTAGGCAAAGTTTTAAGTACAGCTATCGAAATGCTCTTCAACAGTGTTTCTTATCAATAAAATATTCTGCATATTAGAAAACGAGTCAGATCGAACACTTTTTCGTTATTTTTTCTTCTCTTTGTTAAACGTCAAGAAAAAGAAATAAATCACATGAACATAATTTATGTTTTAGATTATATGCAAGAAGCAAATCGTAATACAGATTTAATATTACAGGCACAAAAAATATTAAAAGATGCTGATTTACTTGGCCTACAATCACTGGATGTGATTAGTAAATCAATTAAAAAAATCATAAGAAAAAAAGAGAAAAAAACAATAAATTTGTTTCTTTATTTAGCTGATTCTTCGTCGACAATATCAACAACAATCGACAAATATATTCTTAATGAACATTTAATTAATACATCACGGGACCTTATCAATCAATATGAACGTAAAGCAAAATATGAAAAATTAATTATAACATCTTTGCTTGTTGCTTTTTTTGTGGTTGCATTAAATATTGTAAAGGAGAGATTACTTTGGTAACAATGAATATTAACCTTGGTGTATGTTGACAGAAAAAAAGTATACTTTAAACAAATAAATTATTACATTTCGTTTTCTATTCTTTAACACTCGCCTGATACTTCCTATTGTACGGTTTATTTTTACTATCACTATACTGTGTATTGCGTATTCTTCGAAGAGACAAAGCAGAGCGAGGAAAATATAGAGAAGTATTATTTTTTCATCAATTGAAACATATATATATATATATATATATATAGTATATGAGTATGAGAGAGAACGATGGAATAAATCTTTCGTTTTCATTCTCACATTCTGTTTGAGTTGAGAGACTCTCGAAAGTCATACAAAAAGAGAAAAAAAGCAAGAAATGTGCATGAACTCTTACTTACTAATTCGTCTGTCTACGAAATTTTTTCTTTTTCTCTGTTTTCAGATGGCAGACGATGATGTAGCAGATACACCTCTATCATCATCTCGACCATTTTTTGTTCCTGGTGGATGTAAGTTATTTGTCTAGGCTTATTTATTTTCTTAAAATGATATTATTTTATCATTATAGTTCCTTTTGTATTCCTTCCAACAACATTCACTACAGGTTTCTCTGGTGCGAATAACCACGCACGTGTTTCTACTACCGATGATCAAACAAAAACTGAATCTCGAGAGAAAAAAATGAACGACGAGAACAGTGAAGAAATAAAAGTAGTTGAAGAAGAAGCAGGTATGTACATATATATGAATATGAAAAAAAAAACTTTCTGTAATTGAATGGTTGTTCGACATCACAGTAACAACAATATTTGTTTTCATCGTAGCAAAATTTGGATGAAAACTAACAAGTCAAGTAGAAAGAAAAATTTTTATTTCGATTTTTTTCTCCTCTAGAAACTGTTGACAATGATGAAGCAAACCGCAATAATGAGAATGACGATTGCTCCGATGAAAAAGATGATCTTCGTATTAGTCAGCCGAAATATAGTCAATTGTTAAGAGAACTTGATTTTAGTGAAGCAAAAATGGTATGTTGAAAATGTTAATTTGTTTTCTGTCATTCATAACTAATTAATTGTGTTTGCTTCTTATTTTTCATTTGGATGCAGGTTGATGTAACAAATCTCCTATCTGATGAATTTGATGAACAAGTTGATGATTCAATATCGAATGAAAATGAGAATGGAAACCCTGCAGAATTCTTATCGAATGAAAAATATGAAAGTTCATCAGCGACACACTCATCAGCATCAAGTGATGAAGTGTTGAATAATCAAAAGTCAAATACTAATAAGAATGCTAATAAAGGTGATAAGCGAACAAAAGAACAGATGGAATTGAAGAATGCTGCTGATGATATTCAAAATGATTTGAATGATTTAGCTGCTGCTATTCAAGCAGCCTCACAATTATCAATGGAAGAAGATAATAATAATCATTTACAAAAAAGACATACATTCGATGAAGATGATGATACAAGTAAACAAGCAACACAAAATTATGATCTTAATGATAATGAACAAGAGGTTTGAACCCGTTTGTTCTTGTTTTCATCTTATTAGTCATATTCACCCCTTCCATTAATTAGTATTATTTTTTTTAAATATCTAAAGAAATGCATGTTCTGTGATTTGACAGTGATATACGAAATTGTTTTTAATTAGTCAAATAAATTGATTGTTTGACTTTTATTTCATAGGAAATATTACCTTCATCAAAATCCAGTAAAATTCCACGTTCAATTAATCAACAACAACAACAACAGTCAAATGATAATCAAAATGAGAATAGATCATTCAATCCTCGTATAGATACGAATAGAGATATTCATAATACAGTTAAAAATCAAGTGAATGAACAACACGAACACAGTTTTGACTGGACAGCTTTAGTTCATGGAGCTGAATTGAAAGTTTCTGATGCAGCTGTTGATTCTCATTCAATACCAAAAAAAACACAAGAACAAAACCCATCCATATCTTCTGATGAAGAAGGCAAACCGCGAATGAATCAATTGCCACAACTAAACACTCATCATCGATCTCGTCAAACATCATCGTCATCTTCATCATCCGATACAGGTTCTGTTGTTCAATATGATTTACAGCGTTCGCAGCAAAAGCCACCATCACCACGAGCACAACAGACAATACCACACGTGTTTCCACCGCCAACATTACGACAAGATAGTCAGGCAACATTAATTGATGAAAATCTTGATGATTTAAGTAGTCAAATAAAACAAGTTCTTGATCAAGAACGGCAAACATATAATACAAGTACTAAAGAAGAAAGAACAACAGATGGTATCGGCTCAATCTCAATGCGTTTATCAACACCCGGTATGCGTTCAACTAATTTACTTGATCATGAGACATCAAATCGTGTTAATGATAATGAAGCTAGATTTTCATCGAATCAACAATGTAACCGACGTTCGTCCGATGCTCAAGAACGTTCCAGTTCACAAAGAAAAAAACCGCATCATCATCAAAGACATGCAACAGCACGACATTTTGAACGTAAAGATGTAAATGGTTCACGAAAACCAGATGTGAATACTTTCATATTGGTATAATCATATTCTTTTTGGAATTTTTATAAATAGGACAATTGGTTAAATGTACTTGAAAGACTTGAATATGAACATAGAACACGTTTACAACGACAGCAACAACAATATGAAGATCAAATGCATACTCTAGAAGACAAAATGAAAAGACGTTTCGATGATTATCTTACATTAACAAATGGGTAAATAAATTAAGAAATAATTCTTTTTTGTTTTTCATTCTATAAAATTTCTTCTATTTTATATTTAATATAGTTTTCAAGAATCAAGATTGGATAGTTATGATGATCCAATACGTGTATATCCTCCACCATCAACATTACCCATTGATTCAAATATTGGAAGATATAAAGATCATTCATATACTCGTCAAAATCGATCATTAGCTAAAGATATTATTTCACATTATTATCCAGCAGATTCAACTCTTAATATTCTTACATCAGAAAAAAAGCGACCAATTGGTACAACAAGTCATGGACTACGTTCACGCTCAAGAGAAGATACTGTAAAGTATGTTTTAATGAAAGAAATAAAAATAATGAAAATTCAGTGTCAGAGAAAAAATATTATATATTTTTTTAAACTAGATTTAAATCAACATTGACATGAGAAAGGAGGTACTTTCGATTAATGACACTCTTACAAGCAATCTATACATATAAAATTGTTCTTCATTTTGAAGTAAACAAGTTTTATGATAAAACAGAATTATTTCGATCAATAAGAAAGTATTTTCTTTCATTTCTGTGTCTTAAAATTCACAGTTGATAATCTCATTGTGCACTCTTGTACTGAATAAAAAAAAGCAAAGGTATCGACTAGACCTTGAGTAAGATATATTAGTGATGTGTTAATTAAAATTTATTGTTTTTGATAGAAAATTGGCTTCTATAAATATAGAATCAAGCAAAAACACTGCATATTTACATTTCGATAGTGAAATTTTCTTTTCTTTTTTCCTTCTTTCAATTTGATTCTCTTCTTCATTTCTTTTTATTCTGCTCTCTGTAACTAATACATTCCTTCTAATTGAATTCACTATTTTTGTTATTGTACTTATTTTTAGTCTCCGAACCGAACTTTCTGCTATACACTCAAAACATATAGCTGATTTAAAATTATATTATGAATATGAAATCAATGAACTTAAAAGTCAATTAAATCGGGCACGAATGGGGTAGAAATGATTAAGATTTGTTTTACTTTTTCGTTTTTATAATACAGATATTTATTTTAGTAGTCAACCGTCAAGTAGTACACGTAAATCCGTGGAAACCATCGGACGAATTAATAGTGAAAATATTCGTCTACATGATGAAGTCAATGAATTACGTCATTCATTAGTTAGTTATACGAATGAAAGCAACATTTTTCTATTGTTCTTGTTTATCTTCTTAGAAAACAACAGAAGAAGAAAACACTTTACTCAAAAGACAATTAGAAGAATTACGAGAACAATTAAACAGTAGAGATACTGATCTAAAAAATTATCATCGTACAATTGTGGATCTTGAACAACAATTAACTGAGGCTGAAAATGTGCGTATTTATTCAATAAAGAGAGTATTTAAAAAAAGAAACGAAAGAAATTTTTTTATTCTTTTTCTTCTTCTATTGTCTATTCAAATGGATAGTCCACTTTTAAATGAGTTTTTCCTTAATATTTCTCTTATCTTAGACAAAAGAGCGACAAGATGAAAAATTTCGTCATGCCGACAGACAGGCATTACTCTATCGCGAAGAAAATGAAAAGATCAAGACCGATCTTAATCTTACAAGGGTAAATAAATGATTTAATTTCTTCTTTTTTTTTTCTTTTTTTACAGTTTCGTCATTGGCCTGAGTGGGTGAGGCGACCTATTAATCCGGGGGATTTTGTCCATGTTTAGAATAAATGATTTTCTTCTTATAATTTATTTTGCAACTTCTATTAACGTTAATTTAATAATTTTATTTGCCTTGAATAGTAATCAATTTCGTTTAATGCTTATTGTAGGAGCGCCTTCTTCGACTTGAAGAACGTTACAGTGAACAAGAACTTGAAAATGAAACACTTCGACGACAACTATTTGTGTTAGAAAATGATAGTAATCGAATAAATAATAAGTATGCAATACATTCTTGTTCTATCCAATTTTTCATGTAAAAACTAAATGATGATCATAAATTAAGTACAACCATGACTCTAAATCAGACAACATCTGGAGAATATGGACGTTTTGCAGTAGTAAAAACACGGCAAACATCACCAAAAACAAATGTATCACGAGACACAAATACTGATTCTCGAAGATATAAATCAAATGGTGAAATTTTTTGAGTATATTTTCAATAAGAAAACTTTTTTTTTTTTTGTATCGTTCATAGATATAGATATTGAAAATTCAATACGTCATGCACGTTCACCTAGACCGATGACAAGAATTAGTGATTATCTTAATGAAAAACCTGTTTTTCCTCCACCCTATGTACCACCATCAAGTAAAAAATAATAAGGGAAAAATTAATTTTATTATCTAATATTTATTTATAGGACACTCTTATTCACCAAGAAGAACTTCACCAAATCGTCGTCGTATGGAGCCGATGGCGAATAGGGTAAATACTGTCATATTTTATTTTAGTAATCAACATATTTATTTTTAAAATTCGTTTGCATTCTTTAGACATCAGTCGATAGACAAATGAGACAAAGCGAACAGTTAGAACAAAAATTTGATCAATTACTAAGGAAAAAACGTGAATTAGAAGCCCGTCTAAATCGTATACCATTACGAGGTTTAACTAATATAGATCGACAATTATATGATGTACTTGAACGAGAAATTCAACGTGTCGAAGAACAAATATCGAGTGTTAAACTTGAACTTCGCAAATTAAGTGTTTTGAGAACGCATTAGATAAAATAACATTCCTTCGCTCTGCCATTATATTTCGGTGCCAAACTCTGGATTTGTTTTTTAATTAAATAAATTTCTTTCTTTTTATCTGCCGTCCAATTGTTTCTTTTTGCAAAGTTTTTTTCCAAGTTATGTAGACTAACACGTTTTTTTAAAGTGAACTAGTGAATTTTCATGTGTTTGTTTGTTTTCTTTTTCATGTTTTATCTTGTTTTTGCCGTTGATAAATATATTAGCAATCCATTTTCTTTTTGTATTTCGACAATGAACAATTGATAATTAATCGAATTGTTTGTTTGCTTTTGTATGCAGATAGATAAATGACCACAACAACAACAACAACAACAACAACAACGATATGGGAGCTGCCAGAGTTCTATCATTTAGATAATGATTTTTTTCGACCACAAGAAAAGAAACAATTGAAAAATGCATATGAAAATTTTATAATGAATACAAAATATAAGTCATTCGACTATGACAATAATTTAGATAATGATGACAATGAACAAATATTATTACAATCGAAAATTCAATTATTTCAATTGTTTGTTCGTACACAACCAGTGAATATTCGTAGTTTCAGGTAGGATAGTAGCTATGCAATTCTATCGTAATTCTAATTGAATATAATTGTTTTGATTTTTCTTTAGTCTATTTCATCAACAATATCAACGTATTTTTATTGAACGCTTATTTTATCTTGTTTTGAATAATGTTGAATTAACACATTTTTCAACATTTAACGTAAGCTCAATTATAAATATAAGTAAAGAATTAGAAAAATATCAACGAGCAACCAATAAAATTATATTGAATACTAATAAAATCAATACCATTATACAATTTGTTTTATCATTTTCATCATCAAGCATATCGTCATTTCAATTGAACAATCTTTTTTATTTATTATTAAATGATATGAATGATTTTTCGGGAAAACTTATTGATCGCATTGCTGAACTATTACGTGTATATCATTCGATAACATATGGACATACAATTACTAAGCAATATTTAATTACAACGGTAAGACAATAGTAGATAAGAACATTGTTTGTTTCTCTCTAATGTCTGAATTATAGTCATGTAATGTAGTAGATATTCGAAATCATTATCATGGAAACCTGGAAGAACTTAGAGAGTTTTGTGTACAGCTATTTAATGATGAAAATTTTCTACCAATAAGTAAAATACTATGTGATAATATGTAAAGCATTTTTTTACGTTGTTTTTTTTTGTCCAAAGTCTTTAGATACTATTGCTCGATGAAATGACACTTTTGCATGACGAAACTAGAATTTGAATGTGTTGTAGTGTTTTCTTTATGGCGAAAGTGCCTTTGAAGATATAATGTTTCATCATTCCGTTGAAAAGAAAATAGTAGTTAAATAACTTCTATCATACACTTGAAATATTGTGATGATATGATGAATAAAAACATTGCGTAAAAGTCGAGATATAAATAGATTTAATTGTTATAACTAATAGCTAACAATAGAGAGAAACACATGATATTGTAAATCGCATAAAATTTTACTTCTCATTCAAAAATCAAAGCTTCTTTTGCTTATATACATATTGTTAATTGCTTATTAACGAAAAATTCTAAGCTGATTTGTCATTATTTTTATTTACTGTACTTTAATGTGAATTACATGAATAAATAAAAGCTGTCAGCGCAATAGTTGCGAGATTGAAGTACAAAACATGATGTCGCGACTATTGACAAGGGCAGGACCATGACATTATTCTATCTATTATTATTATTATTATTATTTAAAGCTTTTTGTCATCGTTTTAGTTAGAACTTGAAAAATGCATTTATTAATAGTTTATCCACTGAAAAGAGACAGTATTGACACACAGTTCTTGATTGTAT
Organism: Rotaria magnacalcarata; assembly: GCA_900239745.1. Lineage (NCBI taxonomy): Eukaryota > Metazoa > Rotifera > Eurotatoria > Philodinida > Philodinidae > Rotaria > Rotaria magnacalcarata. The sequence goes on from OENM01002322.1 coordinate 15,347, forward strand.
ACTTAGAACGTTTGCTAGCCTTCAAAGGATGCAGTACATCCGAATTTTTACTTGTTTACTTACAATTTTGCTTTCTCGAGATCATATTTCACAATAGAATGTATCGTGCATGAAAACTCGAGTCAAATTTCAAATAAATAATAAACTAGACAAAAAAATCGAATGAATAGATCTAAATAAATTTTCTTATTATGAATCAACAAAATAATTACTTTTTTTTTTATCTAGATTGAAAATGTCATACGAACGGTTAACTTTGCCAATCCTCTTGTCTATCCATTATATGAAAATTTTCTTAATTCATCATATGTTTATAAAAGTCCACTTGTACTTATATTACCGAAAAAAACTATCTCCGTTTCTTTATATACAATAATTCAAAATTTATCAATCACACTTTTGGGTATAACACTCGATGATTTTGAATGTGAAGATAAATATTTATCATTTACATCGGAACAATGCTATCATATACGTTTAATAGTACGTCGTTTAACGTATTCATTTAAACAACATCGCTATACAATCGAATATCCATTAAATAATCTTGATAAACAAATAATAGTTCAATTAATTAATTTAATTATATTTCAGGAAAAAACCTATGAGACATTAAAATCTTTACTTGATTTATATATGAAAAATGTTCATGGATTTTCACAGACAAAAACTAAAAAACTTCTATATGATTTATTAATAAATTCTTCGTTTGAAGTTCATTCAATTGAAACAATAGGATATTTTATTGAATTAAATCATGTTCGATCGAATCTAATTTTAAGTGAAAAGAAAAATCATAAAGATGATTTATGGCTTAATATTGAACAAATTCGACTTATTATACATAAATTATATTCGAATGATATTTACAATGAAATATTTCGACCATTTATTAACGGTGATTGCCATGAACAATATTCTATAAACAATTTATTAGCCTATTTAGATAATAAACTCGAAAGTGAACACGAGCAAATTATTGATGTGCAAGATATAAAAACAAGATTATTAATATAACCATGAATCTTTCATTAGTCCTCTTATGTTTTTGCTCTTCTACGAACAAAACCAAGCTCAGAATTTATCTGTTTAATATTCATCTCTATTTAATCATGAATTGTTTTTTTCTCTCGTTTCTTTTATAAAAAAAATGCAATATGAACATGTACTTATGTTTTGATTAATATATTAAACAAAATGAAAATAGGATATTTAAAAGATTAATATAAAGAAATTTTTCGGATGAAATAATTCTTTTTATAGAAAAATTCGATATTATTCAATATATTCTCTTTTACTTACGTGATACTTTCAGATAGACAAAGAAATACCAACGAGAGAACTACTTGAATTATAATTCAGCGTTCAAACTCATATTGAATCTACAGGGAAGTTTAACTAACAGTAGAAAAATACTGGAATGATTGAAGACTATGAATTTCTACATTTCACATTATGGCTATTTCACTAATGTTGCCCGTAGGTGAGTTCAAAGAACACGCGAAACATCCGGCAAGTTTTCACTCAATAAGAATATTAATTTGTGTAGATATTGAATTTTTAAGTGAGTTCAACATTTGTCTCCTATTTATAGTAATCCACTATTTATTGAATATTTAATATCATGACAAGTAAATGTCCTTTTCAAGTGAAACTTTCTGAATAATAATTAGTCATTCGTTCTGCCTATGAGTTGGATCTATCCAGCAATACGAATCTTTTTAAGTACTTTCTAGTCGTAGCGACACTTTCGTTTGGCTTCAACATGCGTTTTAGCGGCTTATTACAGATGAAGAAATTGCCTCATAAGGGAAAAAGCTTTTTATTAGATTGCAAAGCGAAACAATTTTCTATGGCACAAAAAATCAAAAAAAAATTTTATAAAAGAAATGCACGACTCAAATCAAACAATTTGATCTTAGAGTTCATTGAAGTTCTTCATCGAATTGCAATAAAAAAGTGCAAATTATAAACCGTACAAGTTTTGTTTTTCTACCGAATGTTTTGCTCAATAAATCCTAAAATTTTCACAATACTTTCATATATGAATTATTATTAATGTATCGACTGGCCTAAGTCAAGTTAGTTTTTCATTTTACGAATCATTCAATTGTAAGAAAATTTAAAATTCTTAGCTCTTGATTTGCACTTTCTTTTTCGAATATCTTAATTAATGTTTTTCAGTAGAAAAAAAAACAAAATAAGAAAAATGGTTTTCTTTCAAGTCATAATGCATATTCTTATACAGAACACGATAATGTTTTTAGCTAGTAATATTATTATTCATGCATGAAAATGTAAAATTTTATTACTCATTTTTATCGTAACCAATTTAGTATGCTTGCTATTTTATATCATAGAATCGACTATTCTATACTAACTAATTGACAAGTAGCTAAGACCGTTTGTCATTTAATAAAAGTTATATGTTTGACGTGTGAGAAGACTTTGTGCTTAGCTATGAAAGAAAGTCTTTTTTATTTAAATTGTTCAGAATTATTTTTTCGATGTAAAAACATTTTTTTAGTTTTACCAACTACTCATCTCATACTTTAATAACCCAATATGATAAGAAAAATAACAATCTACGTCATGGATGCATCTTTATTTTCTAAACAATAGGGACAGATCGTAAATAGTATGGCATGTTATGTAAGAGCCAAACTGTGTTATTAGTGGTCCAAATATGCATCTGTTTCGCTTATTAAGCAAAAACAGATGAGAAATATCAAAAAATGAAAAATAACTAGTATATTAGAGTTCGTCATGGTTTATTAAATAACATAAAAAAGAAAAAGAAAGATAAAAGTTAAGAGACCCTATATCAAATAGAATTGTGTCAATATTTTCGTCAAGTATAATTACGCAATCAAAATTTTCAAACGTGATGATGTTTTTTCTGCATTAATCTCTACTGTTAATATTTGATGTACACTCATATATATGTCGTATCGAAGTTACACCGGTCGACGAAGTTACAACTTCGTCGTATAAATGTAACGAAGTTATAACTTCGGTGCTCATTGTTATCGAAGTTGTAACTTCGACAGAGAAATTTGTCGAAGTTAATTTTAATTCACTTATCAATAAATAATTTACTAAATTGAATATTCCACTGCTGAATGTATGGTCAAAAATTAAGTTTTTTCTAACAAATATTCATTTATTTAACGATATCGTTAAATAAATGNCAAACGTGATGATGTTTTTTCTGCATTAATCTCTACTGTTAATATTTGATGTACACTCATATATATGTCGTATCGAAGTTACACCGGTCGACGAAGTTATAACTTCGTCGTATAAATGTGACGAAGTTATAACTTCGATGCTCATTGTTATCGAAGTTATAACTTCGACAGAGAAATTTGTCGAAGTTAATTTTAATTCACTTTTCAATAAATAATTTACTAAATTGAATATTCCACTGCTGAATGTATGGTCAAAAATTAAGTTTTTTCTAACAAATATTCATTTATTTAACGATAGAGATTATTCATAAAT
>OENM01002323.1:0-18845 GCA_900239745.1 Rotaria magnacalcarata
TAGTTCTTCGGAAGTAGATACTTTAGAAGAATGGCAAATCAATGGTAGAACATTCATTTCACCATCACATGCACCTCTGTTACAATCGATTTACTTTGATAAAAATGCAACGGTGGCTTTGCCAACACCGACAATAGGACACTTAGGAAATTCATATGAAACATATATCGAATATCTAGAATATGGAAAAGTTTACGAAGTTCTACTGGTTAGCAATGATGCACAACCGCACTCATTTCATTTGCATGGATACGTCGTTAACTTTACGACTGTTGGTACGCTGGCATCTCTAACCAGCGATCATTACCATGAGTGTAATGAATATCGCTTCGATATGACAACTGTCAAGTACGATCGAATGTTACCTCCCTATGATCAAGTGGGTTCGATTCTATCTGTTGGTGATTCATTTACTGTACCAAGCAAAGGATATGTTGTATTTCGCTTTAAAGCTAACAATCCAGGTCCATGGCTTTTTCATTGCCACATGGAATGGCATATTTCGCCCGGTTTGGCATTGGTTTTCTCAATTGGTCACCAAAACGGGCAATCATATCACAACTTGATATCAAATCCACCTGTTAAAGAATTTTTTCTATGTGGTGACACAAAACAACGATGGTCGAATTTTTATTCATCCAAAGGTGCACTTTCATCATCCATGAGTGCCATACTCTTAGGAGCTTTGATTTCAGTTGATTGTTTCTTCTATATGTAACAATCGAATATTTTTTATGATCGTGTACCTGAAAGTATTCGATTTTATAGCTTCGAAATTGTTTATGCCTTATTTTTCTTGAAATTAAAATAGCTAAGCTCGATTCACTCATGCAGATAAATAAACGCTAAAAAACGTTGCTTTTACACATTGATGATAAAAATTGAAGAAAGCAACGCTTTAAAACTAGGATTGGAGGACTGGTGGGTACGGGTGAGGATGTGGCTATGGCTGACTGTGTCAATGGCTGCCTGAATGGAATATAGACCCACACCTTCTAATTTAGAAAAAGACAAACGATGTTGAAAAAGAAAATAAAGAACCAAGGAAAAATTTAAAAAGAAATAAAATGTGAAAATGAAGAATTAAAAACAAAATTCAATCAAATAGAAATAAGTGAAAAGAGAGGAGTCTACAAAGAAAAAAATTGATTAAAAATGTATACCGATGTCGTAGATAACGGTCCGTAAACGGCCTTGAACGATTGAAAAACAGCGAAAAACGGCTGCGTTATGATGATGATTTACAAAGCACTGTAAAACGACGTGATACGATGGAAAACGATGGTCTTTCAGATAGCCGTTTTCGTGTTGCCGAAAAGAACTATCTTTGAAGATCAACGTTTTTCTATTATTTTAGAACTCTTTTACTCTAAAACGTGAAGGTTGTGAAGTACACACTCATGCCCCACCGTATGAAGAATTTGTTCAAGCTTTTGATAATTTCTATCTATTTTTTAATTTTCATCGCACGTAATTTTATTGTATGTATTTATTTTTTACTATTTTTTATTTATTTTATTGTACTCGTTTTTGATTGGACTAAATTTAGTTCATTGTACTTAACTTTATTTTATCCTATTTATTTTAGTTTTTAGAATTTTAGTTCTTTCATTGTATTTTACTTTGAAGGATGACATATAAATGACCAACGTAACACTCATTTTAAATGAGGAAAACGGCGATATTAAGACGACAACGGGTGAAAATAGAGTCTTTTTATCGCTTAATCTCTGTCACCGAAGACGGCTTTAAAGGACTTCGTCAATGTTCCGAGGCAAAACGGATGAAAAACAGCGGTCATTTTTCATCGGTTAGAGCATCAATTGTGCCGTTTGTTGATCATTTCAGACAGTCTGAATGATGGACTTGGGTAGATAAGGAAATCAAATTATATGCTGTAAGTCGTAGTACGACTAAATTTTATAAATTAGATGAATTTCTGGAATTACAACCCACGTACCAACTTGATTCCGACAGTTTTTCGATTTTCAAACAGTTTTTCTCGCAATTGTGTACCATTATTAACAATAGGTATGTATGCTAAATTTTGTCCTGTGTCTAATCATAGATATCAATGCGCATAAGTTTCCTCATATTCTGTAAATTCTCATTTTTAATTTTAGTTCAAACAACCAGAAAATAAGCCAAAAGTATTTTGTGTTGATGATAAAGTATTGGTCTTATTTAATGATGTTAAAACTTAGTAACTCAACTCTATCACTTATTTGTTATTGTTTCTTTTGTGTATTGTAGTTATACCCAGCAAGATTAATCAGACTTGGTTTTTAAAAATGCATGAATAATTGAATTTGATGATAAAACACAAGACAAACAATGAATATCACCAAATCGATTATTCTTTCGTGAAGAATTTAAATGAACAACAAACTGAAACTGTTATTGTAATATAGAACAGAGGATTATGCATTTTTTATGCCATGTCATCCCATGTTGAGCAGTAAGGCTAACAATTACGGTTGTTTACGACACGTTGAAAAACGATCGTAATGCGGTACATATCAAAGGACAAAAATATTAACTGAAAAGACTGTTTACGACCGTGTGTCTATCACCATGGATGTCAATTTTTTTATTTCACATAATCTTACTTTTCCTTTCTATTTTTCCTCTACATTTAACATGTGAATCAGTATACGGCACATTACAAATAAATGTTAAAAAAGGAAACAAATTGAACTATTATGAAACTATGCAAAATTCTTCAGAAGAAAAATTGATTCGAACGAAATGAGAGTGACACGGTGAAGTATACACATAAATTCAATATTGAAGGATTGTGATTTTTCAGTCTTGTCTCACGCCATGGTATCATCCCCTATGGTTGCAACATGCAAAATATATATATATATATATATTGTAACTCAATGAATCCATCATCGATTCTTAACCATACTATACAGTGTGCGTAATTTTGTAATCGGTCACTGATCAAATTTTTTTTCATTCTGTCGTCGATTATATACCACAATATGTGCTCTTTATTGAACACTATTATTAAGAAGGTACGTAGAGAAAGAGAAAAAAACTTCATTGTGATATGAAGTAAAAATATAAACACCGTGTCAAACAAGTAGACAGTTATACATCGACTGTCTTGAGATATTTATCGTCTTAACAGCATCGAAAATATGTCCGATATTACAACCATTTTGACAACAACGATTACGATATTGTTTAATAGTAGTATTTCTCTAGTTAACGAAACAGTCACCAATTCTTTAGCAACAAATGCGACAGTAATTCCACCAACATCAGATACAAATGTACCATTATGGGTTGGCTTTATTGGTTGTCTAATTGCATCAGTTTTCTTTGGTTCCAATTTTGTACCTGTAAAACAGTATTCAGCAGGAGATGGATTTTTCTTTCAGTTTGTTTTCTGTGTTTCGGTGTGGATTGTTGGTCTTACACTGGATGTGATTCTAGACAATCAACGATTCTATCCTCTCGTACTTATTGGAGGTAAGATTTAACTATAAACTAGACATTATATTCAAATTATTTTAGGTGTTCTCTGGGCGACCGGCAATCTTGTGACGGTGTTCTGTATTAAGACCTGTGGATTAACCGTTGGTCTTCTCATTTGGTGCACGAGCTGTTTGATTATGGGTTGGGCAGGTGGTCGTTTTGGTATATTCGGTATCAATGCACAAGTTCCATCGACATCATTAAAATTAACTTTGAATTATGCTTCAGTCATACTGGCAGCAACAAGTGCCATCTTCTTTGTTCTAATCAAGTCGAACAATGCGTCGAAGGAGTCGACTACAAGTTACAAACCAAATAAGCAAGCTACAGTAGAAATGGAGAAGATGGCAGATTCCAACGAAGATGCAACCGAAATAATTACGGAAACCGATTTTCCATTTCTCGTTCATCTTAGTGCACCGATTCAAAAAGTACTCGGATGTGTTTTAGCACTAATGGCTGGTGTTTTCTATGGTCTTATGTTTATACCCGATCAATACATTCGTGACCATCCCGAAAAATTTCTCTACAAGGGAGAACGACCACCATTGAATGGTCTCTATTATATCAATTCACAGTATTCTGGAATCTTACTTTCTTCTACTTTCTACTTTATTGTCTATGCGCTTTTGAAACGCAACAAACCGACGATAAATCCAACCATCGCATTACCAGCCATGGCTAGTGGATCAATGTGGGCCATCGCCAATATTGGTTTCATTCTAGCTATTAGCTCATTGACAGGTGCCGTTGCTTACCCAATTGTAGCCATACTTCCAGGTGTTGTAACATCACTATGGTCGTTATTTTGGTTTCGAGAAATTGTTGGCAAGAAAAATTATATCTATCTTGGATGTGGCATGTTTCTACGATGTCTGGCTGCTCTTCTCAGTGGTCTGTCGGCATAGAACTATACGCAGAACAAAGTCAAATATCGTATATGATTATCAATAACTTTTTGTTTCTTACATTTTCTAATCGTTTCATTATGTATCCATTTTTCAGTTGTGTTCATCACTATGTTTTTTATATTTAAAAGACAACTAAAGAATAGAAACGTAGTCAAGCAACTTGAATCGACCGATACTGAATCCTATGCAGATTCAGAAATATTCTTCCGAGAAACATCGGAATAACCTGTTAAACAACAAAAATCATTACAGATATTTCAACACATTTAACATGATCTTTTCAACTATTTACATGTTTCTTGTTGTGTTCCCATGTCACAGAAATCGCGCTAAAATCGGCGATTTAATCGCGATATGTGAGTCCGATAATCGTGAGTTTATATCGCGATTAAATCGCCAAAACTGGCGAGTTTTTCCGATTTTTTCCCCGATTTTGATAAATAATCGCGATTTTTGCGCATTGTTTTTTATTGAATATTGATTAATCAATAATGTTAAGGGTATATTTTAATACATAGTGTTATGCATATTACTTTTTATTCGTTTATTACTAATAAGCTTTTGCTCAGAAAATAGGTTTCATGAAATTACGACAGCGATTTTTAAAAGCAACATTACATTCTAACACAACGCGTGCGCATTACAATGAATAATGTAACATAATACATACAATAATACATAAAGTATCAGCTAAGTACAAAAAACAAATTTTTTTCGAAAAACGCAAAATTGTGTATTTACATTAGGTTATCGTTTTCGTATTAGCAACAAATAAAATATCATAGTGTCCTCTATTTGTTTCTTCAAAACTTGAAAAATAAAATTGCTTCTAACGATTGTACTTGTGGTGATAAAAGACTTTGATTCGGTGCGCCTACATATCAAGGGAAGGATCAATATTCGAAGGCTGACGGATAAAAACTAATCAAAATTTACCTGTGGTTGATTTTGAATAAACTTTTCTGTTTATTTCTTCTTTTATTCAACATAAAATCATGAATAGGTGGCCAGATAAATGACATGCGGTCAGATGATGACCACATTTATGTTCTACGGCACTTAAACCAGATAAAAAAAGAGTACGACATATCATGAGTACCATTTTCGTTCATGCCTTTCTTACCATGTATTTTCTTTATTCTTGGATCATCATCAAAATTTGGCGAACCATGTTCATGCTCTGTTCTTTGAGAAAATAAATAAGGAAAATAATTAGAAAAGAGAAAATTTTTTCCATTACCTAATTATCTAACACTCTAATGTTTTGAGTTTGAAACAGATTAAACATTGATCGAATCATACTGCAATTTTTTTAGCAGGTTTCTCATTTATAGTTGATATCTCATCGTTTACTAAAAGAGTAAGACATGTCTGAAAGATATTTTTGTAAACCACTCANCAGAAACAAGATTACAAAACAATTCATTCGAAGAAGTCGCTACAAGTATGATACTCATACATCCAGTAGATTACATGCTTTGCATATGTACTTTATCTTTTTCACGTATGCATGATACTGGATTCGACGGCGTAGTTGTTGTTGAATTTTTCGATCGACTTTCTTCTTCTTTTTTTTTGTTTTCCAATTTCACAGTCAGATGGAACTTCTTCATGCATCTGACATTTAACTGCTCGTTCTAGTAACAGAACCACAACGCTTCATGAATACTTGCGTAGCTTAATAAAAAATAATATAAATACGAGTAAAAATTGTACGATGCAAATTGATTACATAAAGATAATATGGACTTTATTGAACGTAATAATGCAACATACCTTGGATTTATCATAATTTTAATTAATACAAAANAAAATTAATAATGTATCACACAACTTTCAACACTTACTGATGCTCGTTAACATAGTAGTAAATCTGAATCGTGTAGCAATAATATCTCATCACTGAGATTGACATTGTCAGCTTCATTTGAAGAATAATAATTTTGAAAATTATCTTCATTTCGAAAATGGCCACCATGAATATTGTCATCAAGTTCTTGTCCATTTAGCATTGTTCTTGTGTTATTTAATAACATCAAATCAAGCATATCAACTGAATCACTGTTTGAACTGATAACAGACATCGATTCATCATCAAAAATTCGTTGATATCGTACTTTTTTTTCTTTCTAAGTACTGTTCGTTGTAAAACTCTTGCGGAATAAACACCATTGTGTTCTGCGTTTTTGAATTTTTTATGAAAGTATTTTCTTTCTATAATACAGAATTTCTCTTATATGGTGAAAAAGCAATGCTAAACTTTTAATAGATATTTAGGAATTAAAACTACATTCTCTGGTAATGCACAATGCATGATCACAATGCAGGAGAAGAACAATGGCTATGTGTCCATGTTGTTATTGGATACAACAAATTAGCCAGTAAAAATCCAATCCGACTTTTCTCTCATATATACTTCACTGTTAAAATCTTTGAAATGTTTATGAAAAAAGAACGGAAACTAATGTGTGTCCTCAAAAAATAAAAAGAACATAAATTTCCCTTCATGTACGCATATTTTCTGTATTTTTTTAAATTGCGATTAATCGCAAAAATCGGCGTAGTCGGCGATTAATCGCGATTTTGATGACATGGGTAGAACTTTACAGTGATGTAGCCTTGTCTCATACTTTATTTGTTACCTCTTTCAGCTGCTGTAGTTACTGGTAAAAAGTAACAGCTTGAGTTTTGTGTAAATATTAATTGCTGCAGTTGCCTCTAAATACTAACTGGTTGAGGTAAGTGTACGTAGTAACTGTTGTAGCTGCGTAATAGTTCTGACCTGACGAGATTGTTCTACATGATCGTGCTTGAAAGTGATGGGCAAGATGTTAATAAGCCATTTCGGGACGGCTCTTATGAATTTTCAGCTGCTGGCTAAGGGTGGTCTCTATTAAGGATAGTACGGTAATTCGACTTTACTAGTAAATAAGTGAAGGCAATATTTACTATTTACTTGTAAATTAATAACTGCTGCATTCTTTTATTTTGTTTCGTTTTACAGGTCTTCCAGTTTTTTTTCTGTTAGTGAGTGAACTGGCTTAAGTTTTATTTCACTAATATGATTCAATGAAACTAAATAAGAATATGACTCTAACTTCAATGAGATTCCATTGCAATATATATTAGCTGGATGATATTTAGGAGAAATCATGATTTTTCTCTCGACTAAAAGGAGGGCAATATGAAATAAATTGAGTATGCGATCTTGTGAGTTTGCATGCATGCGAATGGCCACATGTTCAGCTGTATCAGGGTAGGTTAACCTTGAAAAACCAACGATGCCATCTCTGTATTACAACTTCATACACTCACATGTCTTCTATTTATGGTGCTTGCCCAATCATATTTTTCGGTTATTCAGATCGCGGTCAATGTGATTTTTGTAGCCGAAATTTCAGAATATCAGCTGCTGTCCATCATATCTCAAAACGGGCCAAGTGTCCGAATGGGTTGCCCATATCCAACCGGACCCATCTCTATTTCTTTCTTCTAAAATGATTTCTCATGTAGGACAAGAGAGAAAGAATTAATTTTTCCACTTTGAGCATAAATGTTGTTTTATTGTAATTCTTAATTATCGAACTTTACAACATTTTAATCAATTTCTACTCAAAGAATAGTCGATTTTTTCTGAGTTTCAGTCAAAGTTTAATGGTAGGGCTATGTATCTTGCCACCGATAAAAATCGGAAATCTTTGTTATGCAAACGTGGTGCAAGTATAATATAGCCAATAAATAAATATAGAGCATTGATTTTAGTGCAATACATTCTTCGCTCTCAGGGGCGGGCAACTTTTGTAACTTATATAACATGGAATTCATTCTGAAGATTCGTGAACTTTTTAAATTTTAATGTACTCCTAGAGACTCCTTGGTATCCTTTGCAGACGCGTTGAGTTTGCAAAATTTTCCGGAATTATTTTCGTTAGTCCCATTTTTGGTGTTTATCTACGGATTTTCAAGATATCATCTGATTCTGATGAGCTTTACGATTTCTTCTTGCACGCTCATGTACTCGTCCAGGTCTTCTAGCTACGAGAAGTTTCTATAAGTGTTGTCAAGTGTGTGCAAATCAGAAATGCACACAGACTAAAAACCCCATTGCTTCCTTCTAGCCTCATCCACATAGAAGATATAATGTATCATCACCAGCGCTTACTGACATGTATATGTGTCAAGTATACCCAATTCCGACCATGGTCGATTAGCTTGATTCCCTTTTTTGTGATGGTAAGATAGAATTTGATGTTCGACCATTTGACGAATAAACAATAGCAGCAGGTAATAATGACAATGGCGATGACGAAAGTGATGACCACGATGTAGATGAAGCATGTGTAGACATAGTATGATGGTGTCCACCCCTACTGGAATCAACTATAGAAAAATACTACATGATTCAAAACAAAATTACGGTTTTTGTTCATCTAAGTTTTGTTTTGTCGATGTAGGTAGAGAGAAGAAAGGCGAATAAGTTCTTTTTATCGAGGTATTAGATTCTACAAATTTTATTAATATATACCACATTTTTTGACGTTCCTATTATTCTACTCAAAGTGTGAATTATAATCGGCAATATAAAATATTGATTACTGCTCAAAACTGTATATTTGAACCAGAGCTCCGGTGAAAGTATTTGTACTTGTACTTGTACTTAGGAAAAAGTACTTTGTAATTGTATGCTCCATTCATTATGACTCAATGGGTATAACTATCAAGTACCTTTCCCAAATTATAAATATAAGCACCAAATACTTTACTTGAAAGACAAGTATGAGTGCCAAGTATTTTTGTTTTTCAAAATACAAGTTTAGGGGCAAGTACACTGGTGCAACAACAAGTAAAAGTAAAAGTAAACATTTTCAAGTGCAAGTAAAGTACGTTTGCTTGCTGTACTTTGATTTGTCCTAACTCTGATTTAAACTGAGGTGTTTCAAATTAGTTTAACTTTGGTATGAAAATTTGGTAAGTTCAATCTAGACGTGGTAGGACTACAAGCCTTGATGGTATAGGTGAGCCATACCTGACTCACATTTAGTTACGCCACAATTTCCATTGACAGATCCTTTCAGAAAATATTCCATGCAGAAGGTGGTGTCGGGTACGGGCGTTACACATGTTTTGTACCCCACCCACACACCTACACCCAGACACACCCATCCAGTTATGAAGCGTCTTTAATCCATTCCGTCCGCAGCCACATAGCCGAGAAGAAAGCTGTTAGCCAAAAGCCTTTCAGGTTATCATTACGACGAAAACTAATATGACGTTTATTCTTATAGTTTGATACGAGTGGTCTGATTATATTTATGATCACACTTTTTTGTATCTTCACTGAACGTAAGTAACACTACGACACAAACATGAGCAATTTAACGGTCAATTCCGGTGACAATGCTTGGGTATGTTCAGTTTTTACTCATGGACCATAATACACACTCTCCTCCATGTTTTCTTTGCACTAACGAAAGATTTTTTCAGCCAAGATACTTACGTCTGTGGAGCTGTTAGTAGGCCCACAGTCTGTTTTCTATAACATTTTCAGTTATTTTGAGCTGGTGCTGTTAGAGTTTCTAGTCAATGAGTAATTACTCAAAGGCGATCATTAATGATCAATGAATCACGATTGATTTTCAACTTGTAGCTCTACGTACCTCTGTCTGCACAGAACAGATCACAAAAAGATATTGTTTATACTTTCAAACCATAGAACAGCACAGAACGGAGCCCGAACCATTGCATGTTACATGTGAGCCACATTTGACACATAGTTCGAGAATTCTTTAAGCTTTCAGACTCGAAGAGGAGGATATTTTACTCACTCTCAATTTATGAAAGAATATTTTGCTTTCCAATCATGAAGCATTACTCGAACATAAATATTGGGATCTCGTCCCTTCTTGACTCTCCACAAATTTGTCTCCTTTGCTCTGCGAGGATATGTGGCATTCTAGTAACTATAATTGAGTAAAATTTTCTTCCTAGATTTTAACGTCGACGGCTCTTGTCTACATGATGTGAGTTTCCTTTTGTTTCCTCTCCTATTTCTTACTGTTTGCCTTGAAATTCGAGTATAGGACACCAGCGTTGGCTTTTTTTTATGGCGGCCTTGTCGCAACCCACAATATTCTCAATCAACTCTTTCTCTCTATCGTCTGCATGGCTATTGTCACCGTCCAATGGTTTTTCTTCGGTTTTTCGTTTTGTTTTGGGCCAGGTAACACTGGGTTCGGCTCATTTCAATTCAGCGTTCTCAACTTTTACTCGACAACGAACAGTGTGTATGGACTTCTACCGGATACTGTCAATTCAGCGACAATTCCTCTACTCACGTTCGCAGGTTATCAAGCTGCATTTGCCGTCATTACACCCGCTCTCATCTCGGGTGCTGTTGTCGGGCGTATGAAGCTACTTCCGTACATGCTGTTTGTAGTTCTCTGGTCGACACTGTGTTACGATCCTCTCTGTCGATGGATCTTTTCCCCGCTCGGTTTGTTTGCTTTGTTGTTTTTCTTCCCATGAAAAAGTACAAAAAATTGCATACTCTGACCGAGATCAAACGGTATTATTTGAGGGTCGAAAAATTAAATGCTCTGGTCATCTAAGAAAAGGTTATTCGCTATTAGTCCCACAAGCCGTTCAAATTGTGCCACTGGTAACTTGTTGGGAAACGATAAAGAGTCATTCTTGAAAAAACTCCTTTACTGAAAATGATGTACTTTAGTGTGTGAGGGTTCGACATTGGCCTACTTTTCAGACCCAAAATCATACTGTCCCCTTAAATAATTGCTTCTTACGAAAAATTTTCTTTTAATTTAAGGCTGGCTTCATATCTACGGTGCGCTTGATTTTGCTGGTGGTTGTGTTGTGCACTTGTCCAGCGGAACGAGCGCTTTGGTTGCCGCTCTCATTCTTGGCAAGCGGCACGACTTCGGTTAGTTCAGCTTTATGTCTCTTCCCTTTCAGCTTATTGTACCTAGCGTTTTAACAACACCAGATCCAAAGAATAGTTTTGATGCTCACAATCTTCCATTCACCGTGCTCGGAACAGGCCTTTTGTGGGTTGGGTAAGTTCAAGTTGTCTCTTGTTGTCCAACACGTCACTTTACTTATTTTAGCTGGATTGGCTTCAATGGTGGATCATCTCTGGCTTCCAACGGTAGGCAGATTAGACGCCGTTCTATACTAGTTTCTTACAGAGGCTTGCATTAAATGAGTATCAAAGCAGCACACCAAATATCACTTAAATGGGTGTGGTTGCCGAGAAGGATAAAATAACACGAGATAGACGCTCACACCTACATTAATATGTATACTTATTAGTATCCCTGCATCTTCTTTACCTCATATATCTCCTATATCTCCATATCTGTTACCCTAGTGCTTTATAGAATATTGACGAAAGTCTCAAAAATCATTTAATCGTATTCAATCAAGCCTATATTTTGATTTCGTTGGTATGGAGAAGGCTAATGTTGTTCTTTTTCCTGATGGGTAATCTATTAACTATAAGATTTTTTCTGAATGCACAGTGCACATTTTGAGCATATGAAGTATGATCGTAGTAAGAAGAAAAACGTTTGTTCAATGACGATCATTATCACGATTAAGAAGACAGTAGGTTATCATTTCCCACAAAATGTAGTTAAGTGAATCGATTCCTGAACCAGGTCAACATTTCTGGAGCATTAAACGATTAAGTAAACTCTGGCAACCAAAATAGGGACTTTAATTTAGGGAATTTTTATATTAGATATATTCTTTATATAAGATATGCCTTACATATTTAGACGTGTGACGATTCATTACTGACGATCGACACTTTTTTAATCAGTGCTCTCATCAAGGATAGAAATACTAACATCCTGTAAAATACGTGTAAAATAATTAACGTCCTTCATTGAAGCCCCTATTCGATTACCATAATTGACTAAATCGTTTTAGGGATTAATTCAGGGAATTGCAACCTGTGGGAAATGATAGTCATTTAGGATGTGGAGAGATGGGACGAGACGGCGTTACTCGGCGCTTCTTGGTTCTCCGTAATAGACTTAAGTTTCAACTTCTGTTTTTATTGATATTGATATTTTTAGGTAACTTTAGCCTAACCTCAATTGGTATTAGACTCTCACATGGTTTCATGCAGTCCGAAATGGAGACGTGAAACACTGTTGAAAAGCTCATCGCTCTGAAAGCTAGTCAAAATCCAACTAAACAAATCTATTTCGAGGAAGGAAGTCGAAACTAACATCTGATAGAATATGTGTGGCAAGGAAGGCGACATACGAGTAGAAAAATATTCGTTCAAGATAATTTGAAGGCAGAAATCCATGTGTGTAGCGTAGATTTTTCAAAGCTCATTTTTCAAGCTCTTTTGTGGTGCGTGACGGTATAATTTATAGAAGTGTCGAATATCGAGAGACTCCTATAAGCACTTGCAAACCGTTTTGTGCTTAAAAACTCGTACTAGTCATTGAAACACGTGACTTTTGCTAAAAAGGAGTGGCGGCAATAGCAATGACGAACACAAATACGGCGGCTGCTGCTGCTGGTCTAGTTTGGATCTTGATTGATGCTGCCCAAGGCACAGTTTCAATATCCGGTGCCTGTTCCGGAATAGTCGTCGGCTTGGCCACAGGTAAGTTATTCTTTGTTCCGTCTTGTTGATACTCTCACAAGACAGAAAATCCGACGAAGATAATTCCATCTCAATTGACCTCTGGTTATAGTTACTCCTGCTGCCGGTTATATCCAACCAGGTTATGCTCTCCTGATGGGTTGTATCGGGTCAGTGATTGTCTACGGATGGTTGAAATTGAAAGCCCGTTACTTACACTTCGACGACACACTGGACGCATTCTCATGTCATGGCATGAGCGGTATTGTGGGTACCTTTTGCACAGGTCTCTTCTGTCAGATCGATATCAACGCACAAGGTGCCAACGGAGCCTTTTACGGTAACCCCGTGCAATTGTGGAGACAGATTGCCGCCATACTTGTAGTAAGTTGTCCTCTATCTTCTTTAAAAATACTGTATCAGGATGTCTATAGACGGCAAGCTTCTCAGCAGCAGTCACAGCAGGCATTCTTCTTCCTATGCATTTTACATTCGGCATAAAACACACATCCGCAGATCAAATCATTGGTTTGGATAAGACAATGCATGGAGAGTCATGGTTTGGACCTGGCCACCATGCTTATCCCTCGAAGAATCCGACGAACAGTAATAACGCAGTGCACCCGGGTGTTTCACTTGCAATTGTAGACACAGCTGCTGTTCCGTCTCCGGCACAGTCACAAAATCAAGTCTAGCAACAGTTGTTTCCTATCATTCGTTTCTTTTTTGTGTCTGCAAAACGTATCAAGCAGAACTAATAACTGAGAAGTCTTAGTTCTCTGCTATACAACTAATCAGCTATTATACTGTGTGTGCTGATCACAAAGAAAATCAATTTACGTAGTAGAAATTATTTTTTACACTGCTTTCATTTTGTCTCAATAAATATTTCACATTTGCATTGCCCAGTCAATGTTGCTCATGTTCAGAGTATGGGTGTGTGTCTTCTCTTCATCTACATCCACGCCCATCATAAATTTTAATTGTTGTATCAAAATTTGTAATTCAAATGTTTCTATCAGAAAATTTTAACTATTACACTATCTAAGTAGATATAATATTAAGAATACTATCTAATAAAGTCCCCGCAAGGACAGAAACAAACGTTGTCGTGGTACGGTCATATAAATCTAATCACACACACATACACTGACTGTACTTATCGTGCTTATAGTTGTCTATGTTACTGATGAGTTTCTCTGTATAATGTACGTGGATCGAGGGAAGCGATGCACTTGAAGGGACGAAATAGTATTTTAAATTGTTCCGACAATGGCTCAGACCAATCCATATTTTCGTGAGCGCTTTCAGCACTTTGGATAATATCTTTGATACGCAAAATATGAGGATTGTTCACAGGCCACATACGAAAACAAATGTTAAGCGCTTTTTTATAAAAAGGTAGTGCTGTTCGTAAATCGACTTTCTCTTCTTTAATACTGCCTTTATTTACTAATACTATAGCGATCTCTATATGTTCTGATGGCAGTGATTTCTTGTAGATTTCAAGCGTGCGCTGATAATACTCCAATGCCAAGTCATATTCGCCAAGGCGTTGATAAACTTCTCCGATATTATTCCAGGATGTACCAAAGCGGAAATGACCCGGTGGCAAATGTTTTAAGCGAATCTCCCGTGCTTTTTTATGATAATTGAGTGCATCAAAATATAACTTCTGTTCTTTACAGACGACACCGATGTTAGTATAAGTCATGGCGCTTGTCAGGTCATCTTCCCCAAATGCTTGTTGAAATATAGCTAACACCTCACGGTACAATTGTAGTGCCTGGTCAAAGTTACAGCTATTGTAATGCACACGCGCGATAGCGGTAAGTGTATCAGCAATACTAGGATCTGATGATTTTAATGTTTGCCTTCGAATGTTTAACGATTTGCTGAGAAGATCGAGGGCACATTTATCGTCACCACTTTCTGCGGCTACCAAACCAAGCAAGTAATAACAATAAGGCTTCCACACATGATCATTAAGCGGCAGTAATTTCAGACAACGATTATAATAGTTTTTTGAATCTTCAAATTTGCCCATATCGTGCAGTAAATTACCAAATGCGAGAAGATCTAATTCACATCGGCTAGATTCTCTCCGCAAATAATTAAAGATCGGTTTCAAAACTTCATCATGATCACTGCATAGTTTTAGTTCAATCAACCATACTCCATATTCATCAATCTGAATGCTTTCAATCTGAAAAATTGATCCCAACATAAACAAAATTTCTCCTTCTTGAGGAAAGTCGCTCAGGAATGTTATATCAGCAAATGGTTTGATACCATCAATTAATGGATTGACATATATTATAAAGAGCACTTTTTCTAACCCTTCCGTATTCCCAACGTAGACTTTAGCCACATCACGATAAAGAGTCGTCGACAACAATGAATTTATTGAAATCAACTTTCCCACTGATTGCTGCAATCTTTTCAGCTCATATTTCGACAGAGATTGGCCTCGATAAACATATCCTGGAGATGACCATTGATTTTCTTTGAGTTGCTGTGCAATATCACGAAGAAAAAAACGAAAAACAAAGAGTACATCAATGTTTTGTACACGAAGTGCTTTGTTCAGCATTCGATAGACAAACGAGTCTCTTGTATACCACCATACTGATTTATCACTTGAATATTCATTTTGAAATTCGTGTACAAGTTTTAGATAACAGTTGTGATCTTTGATATCTTTTTGATCTTGGCAAAAGCGAATAAATTCTTCGATTACTGTTGACGTCGATTTCATTTTTTGAAGAGCCTCAATCAACAGCTGTGAATGAATGAAATGACCGTCCAATTCGGCAGTTGACTTCTCTTGATCACCACCGGTGCTGAGTATATCAAATGAGAACAGATCATCGGCTTCACGACGTGGTCGTCTCCTATAACGTGATGGCATTAAATTAGCGAGTTGATTCAACTGCGAACATATGCCTCGAAACTAAGAAAGAAGATTATCTAAATCATCAAAGTTGTTAGATGTATAATTACCTTTCTAAACTGTCGAAACCATGATTCATTTGACTGTATCTCAGTACTATAAATATATATGGCTAACACTTGTCGAAGTTGATGAATTCTAGGTATAATTTGTTGGCCCAGTGGAACATCGGCAATAAAGACAATGTAATCATCATCCGAAAGGGATCGGATGAATTGTTCACATCCAATAATATTTTCAAATGTCTTTATATGATTGATCGACGACGGAATTTGTTCTAAAGCATCAAGAATATTTTGCGAGTTACTGGGAATGTCAAGTAGCCAAACCATATTAACATTATTATTATTCGCTGTTAAATATGACTGCATTGTCTTCTGTCAATAAATCAAGACTAAACAATAAAATGATATCGAAAAAAAATCTTTATAGTGTAATTGTTACGCTCTTCCTTTTTATTGTCAATTTCCTTGCTATAACTACTGAGTTTTTATATATAGAGTACGCTTTGTATACTCAACCAAGAAAGAATAGGAAGAGAGGAAAAGAAAAATACGACAAGAAGAACTCTGAAGGAACATTAACGTCTTAATATCATGACAAACGATAAACATAGAACGGAAGAACAAATAACAGACAAACGAGATAAAAAGGTTATGACGCATCAGAACAGTCTGGAAATACAGATAGATAATTCGCTATCATAACGGGTGCTGTGAAAGTTTCCGGGCGAAATGTTTGTTCGTTTTTGAACCTCTTGAAAGTACTAGAGACGAGTGAAAAGCTAGTTTGAACGAAAACGTTTTCCATACATTTTCATATTTTCACTGATGGGATCCGAAACTAAAACTTGGAACCTTTATTAGTATATCAGATTGTAGAGCAAATGTGACGATTTAAGATACAAGAGATGCTTACGCTGATGAAACTACGCTTTATTTAGCTTCTTTATACCATAAATCTCATTGTTTACATATAGAGCACATGCTTATATCCTCAACGAAGAGAAAGAAGGAAAACAAGAAGAAAGAGAAAGGTTAATAAATGGATAATAAGAAGAAAGGAAGAGAAAAATAGATGAGTACCAGGAAGGAAGACTGATGTATAGCAGACATATTGATATCATCACAGCAAGATCTACCCTATAAAAGTTACTATTTCAATTCTTTTTTGTCTGTTGACGCGGTATCTCAACTTTCGTTTTTCCTGCGACCTCCTTCCTGAAAAATCCATTTTTTCATAAAAAGTTCTTTAACCCTTTCAATGCGGCATGTCATCTACGAGATGACATACAGAACGCAAAGAAATATTTTGCGTTCTGTCGTCTTCTTACGCGACGAATATCATATGGTGCGTTTTAAGAAAATGAAGAGTGATTCAAATGATATTAGAACGCTACACTGAAAAAAATGGTTTCGCATTCGTCGTAATATTCGAAACCCTATCAAAATATTTTGGAGATCAGTACGAACCCATCACAAGGCTTATCAAACGTTTAGGAATGTTTCTCATGAGTTTTGTACCGATCGCCAAAACCTTTTGGAAGGGTGTAGAATTTGTTGCAAAATGCAAACCCTTGTGTGTTTCGCAGCTACCACGAAACCTTTTTAGGTTCGGCAATATAGTGATTTTTTTCAGTATACAGTTCAAAAGCAGCTGATTGTGACGACAGAACGCAACAGAGAGAGATATATGTATTTTTTTCTTGCTCGTACAGAACGAAAGAAAATGTCAGTATTGAAAGGGTTAAGCAGAAAGGAGCTCCTCGCAAAATGTCTATATCTTTATCTGAGCATAAGCTACATAATGGTTCAATATTACATTTTGTAAAGAACTATTTTCTCTACCTAACTACCGAGTCAGCCAATCTTTAGCATCCTTTCAAAGGAACTTATAGAGGTTTGAAAAATCTGTTGTTCATCGTTTGAGCTTGTTAGCGGCTAACCCTCGTTATTTTTTTCTTTCTTTCTTTGATCTGAACTATCTCAGGTCATTCTTTATTTTGCACTTATATTTCTTTTTTTTCCAAACCCTCGATATATATATAGATATATAGATGGATATATAAATATATATATCGATGATGATTACAAGTAGTAGGGTGTGTGCGCGTATGTGTGATGTATGTTTTCGATTTGAAATAAATAGAAAAGAAATCGAACGTAAAGCTCTCTCTCTCATCTTATCCGCTAATATTTGGTGCCGTGGCCGAGTATTTTTATTATTATCAGTAATAAAAATCTTACCAGAGGACATTCCTAATCAGGACTGACCTGAATATTAAAAAACAAAATCAGAGGGAATCCATTACGAATTACCTGTAAAGTGACAACATATAAAAATAAGAAGAAATTTATTTAGAATTTCTTGTTATACGAGAGGACAAGGAGTACACTAAATTAATCATTAACAACGGCTTACAACTTACGAAGTCTCGATAAGGGTCCTGAATTAGAAGGTAACTTATTAACGAAAACATCGGAACGAATTGTAAAAAAGATAACTTTGGAAGCATTAACTAATATTACTGGACATTCACGTCGATATATGCAAGCAATACCTAATAGCACACAAGATTCAGCAATGATGGTATGTTACAGAGAAAGTCTATCGAATTTAGAAAAATTTCATGGGGGTGAAGAACAAAAAATTTTAAATTTCATTAACAACATTGAACGAATTGGGAAAATGATCAGTGCACCGGATGAAATTTTGCTCTGTATGTGTACCGCAAAATTAGATGGTGAAGCCAAACGTTGGTACGAAGATAATATGTCATTAACCCATTGGGAAAATTTAAAATCGTCATTATTAGAAAGATTTACAACATCGGATTCATCATCGAAAATATTTGAACAATTAAAGGAACGTA
>OENM01002324.1:0-14404 GCA_900239745.1 Rotaria magnacalcarata
TTACCCTCCTTATTGCCACCTCACTAATCGCCCTCCTATTGCCTCCTGATTAATCGCCCTCGTATTGCCCCCTCACTAATTAACCACCTTTCCGTCTCTATTACACGCAATGAATGTTACCGATAATGCGATGAAACAATAAAAAGAATATAAACTAAATAGAAAAAAATAATAAGCGCGTAGCAACAGAGATAAAGAGCGCCTACCAAAGACAAAAAGTATATTACTAAAATGCACAGAGAATTAAAATAGGCTAGTTTTACATTGGTCGACTATATTTGGAAATAACTATGATGTGATACTGTTGTTTTACTTGATGTATATTATATCGATATTCGTATGATAAATTTTGTTGAGATTATGTGAGTTTCACATTTTAGCCCTCATGGGGCTGCGCTAACATGCTTTTTTTACATCAGGTTGTGCAAGTTGCTCTTAATATGATGATTCATGAATCAAGCACCGCAGTGACGTGTAAAGGAAATATTCTTTTTTGAATGTAAATAATCGCACGAGAAAATGATATCATTTGTGATTCATTAAGATTTATAAGAGAAAGATTTTATTCTCGAAGGAAATATTATTGAGAAAAAAAATTAGCAGATAGGTCTTAAATCTATTATTGGATAAAAGGAAGATAAAATATGTTAATAGAATAAAATTGATAGATGTAGATAGTAGTGTTATAGCAGCGATTGGTTTTTAAGTGAGGAACAACCAATATTAAAAAGTCACAAAGTACTCTAATCACATTATTCTTTCTTCTTAGTTTGAGTGAAGATAGACAGACAACACGTTTAACCCGAATGACTATCAGAACTTGCAGCTATTGCTCGTTTCATATTGTCAATATTTTCTTGAAGTTGAAGCAATGATTCGTCATTTGATGGACATGGTACTCGTAGAATTTCAAAAGCAGCAGTATAATTATTCAATGCTAGAAGAAATTCATTGATTTGCTCATAAACCCAACCGATCGATTGATAAGTTGTTGCAGTAGACGGGTGATTCAATGATGAAGAGAACAATTTCATTTTTAGTGCCTTTTCATACATGTCAAGTGCTTTGTCGAAGTCATCCACAGCATTATACAATTCTCCTAAATTATGAAATGTTTCCGCAATGGTTGGATGTGATTCTGGTAAAAGTTTTTGCCTGATTCGAAGACATTCTTTTGATGAATCTATTGCCAATTGAATTTTGTCTTGCTTTTCGTAGGTCTGACTGATAAATTCATGAAACATTGCAATCTCAAGATCATCCTGATGATAAAATTTCAGCAGAACGTCGAGTCCTTTTGAATAGTTTTCAAGTGCATTATCATATTGTTGATAATCTTTATAGATCGAACCTATAACATTGTAATAACCTGCAAGTAGTCTTCGATCATCATTGGTTGCGCTCAATTTTTCTGCTAATTCTTGTGCTTCTTGCAAAATTTCAGGATAATACATTCCTGGAGTGTATCCTTCTAATGGACGACCAAACTCACCATTAGTTCGAACTATCGTATGTTGTCTATCAATTTCAAAAGCTATGCCCGATTGTTCGTTTTTGCCCATATCGAGTAAAACTTTTCCTACAGATCCCATATCAGTTTCGTCATCTAATTGGGCCTTCAAGTATTTGAAAAGTTCCTTTAATTGATTGTCCTCTTCACCACACAAGACCAATTTGATCAACCAAAAACGATCATCTTCGAAGTCATTTTGAACAGTAACAATGCGAAAGATTGATCCGGCCATGAACAATACTTCATCTTCATCCGAAAACTGACTATCCCATCTAACATCAGCAAAGGGTTTGATATCAGCGCGCGTCGTATTAACTTCGATCTCAAAGACAACTGGACGACATTTAACATTATTTGAAATAGCGTTCGTTTCTGCGTAAAAGCGTGCTACTGATCGATTTCGACTTGTCGATAAAAAACTGTTCATAGAGATGAAATTGCCCTGATTTTTAATTAGATTATTTAATTCTTCGGCATTCATAGCTTGACCACGATAAAGAGTGATAATCGTTTGATCAAATTGCTTTCGTTCCACCAAAGAGTAAAATAGATCATGAATGAAAAAGCGAAGTGTAAAGAGAAATACATAATCTTGTTGGCGAAACGCTTTGTTCAAGATACTATGAAGAAACGAGCCTCCAGTATACCATCGTATTGCTTGATTTGCTTGGTACTTTGATTCAAGATCATCGACAGTACGAAGCTTAGCAGCATCATCACGATATTGTTGACGAATAAATTCAATAAATTCGTGCCGCGATGGACGAAGAGCCTCCTTAGACATTCGAAGTAAACTTTCGATAAATAATTGAAACCACATGAAATCTCCATTTTCATTTTCAAGAGCTTTACTTGATGGACCCTCTGGATTATAAAAGCTACCAATACTCCCTATTGAATCTTCCACTTCTTGTCGTTTTTTCTGATCAATATCAATCTTTTTCACTAAGTCCGTTGGATTAGTCAATATAGCTTTGATCTGAAAAGATTTTAGTGAGAATTGTATGACAGTAATTCTTTGTTAGAAGTTCTTTTCTCTCATATATATTGAATTGAAATATTACCTTCGGATATTGTTTGTACACTTCGTTGTCTTTGCTATAAATATAGATAGCAACAACTTGTATTTGATCGTGAATATAACGAAGAAATTCATAGTCGCGATTGTTTGAAATAATGAGAATTATCTAGAATATATATATGTATCGAATGTTATTACCTTTAGTATATCCCCCTGGACAAAAATAGTTGCACAAGATATTCTTCATATATCACCATTATAAATTAACATTTTGAGAAACGTAATTATATATTGGGATTGCCTGTGGAATTCTCTATAAATCTATGTATGTTTTGAATTACACTTCTTTGCTAAAAATAAAATGAAGTCCAATAAAGGCACCCTCATCTTCATATTCCTCAGAAAATGTTTTTTTTTTTGTTTATTTTCATTTATTTTTCAAAAACATTTATAATATAGGAACCAGTTATTACAAAAGTAAGTATATATTCTGATAGCACATGGAATTCTCTATCATTCTATATCTTTATGTCTTTTCTTGCATTTATTTACTGCAGTAAAGAAATGCAAGACAAGACATAATATATAGGTTGATAGAGAATTTCACGAGCTTTCAGAATATATACTTACTTTTGTAATAACTTGTTCCTATATTAAAAATATTTTTGAAAAAATGGATGAAGAAAGAAAAATGCATTTACGGGGAATCTTGCGATGAAGGGAATCTCTGAACTTTGGTCGACAGTAAAAATGTCGACACTAAAATGTCGAAAAAACGAAAAAGTAAAAATGTCGAAAATTGAATAGGAATTGATGAAAAATGTTGTGCTCAGAAAAAAACACCAAGTACTTTTATTCATGTTAAATGTTTTATATATTAAAATATAAAACCGAACGGCAAGCAAAATACTTTGAAACATTATTTTATCGATGTTAAAGAGTATTCTTATTGAATCTAGACAAATAATTCTGATATATATCAGTATGAACATATACGCCACAATCTTTAACCATACACACCCAATATTTTTTATTGGGCTTTTTTTTTGTTGCATTTGTATATGTATTGATTCATTATTAAAAGAGGTTGTCCCTTATTCGAAGTAATGAAATTTAAATCACTGTTGATGTTGTGTGTCGATTCCGTGGCGGCATCCATATGTATATTTATCACTCGAATAATGAATAATTGAAGAATAATTTCCTTATTCTTTTCTATTACATTGTACTAACTCACCAATGTCTGATAGACCAATGATAGATTTAAACGAACATAAGTCGCCATCGATCCTACAATAATAACATATTCATCGAATATCTTACAAAACACTCTTTTAGAATTTTTTATTTTATCTTTATAAATTTCTTTCGACATTTTTACTTTCGACATTTTTACTGTCGACCAAAGTTGAGTTTACCGATGACGGTGCCTTTGTTGTGCTAGTATTTATTTTTAGCGAAGAAGTGTAATTCAAAACATACATACATAGATTTATAGAGCATTCCACAGGCTATCCGAATATATAATTACGTTTCTCAAAATGTTAATTTATAATGGTGATATATGAAGAATATCTTGTGCAACTATTTTTGCCCAGGGGTATATATTCAACCTACTTTCTCAGTTGTAGTCTGTTCTATATAAGCTTTGCATTCCTTGCGATCTTGAAACATTTTCATATAATTGATCGAATGGCGTAATTCATGTTGGATTTGTTGATTGTTATTCTCACATGGGTCGTACCATAAAAGGGTAAACGGTTCAAGATTTTTTCCGTCTCTTTCCGCTAAGTATTTAGAAAGCAAGGATCGATAAGATTCTTGATTTTCCCTGCTGAATGCTATAAGTTTACTGGCAGAAATCTTTGGTTCTGTCATATTAATCTAAAAGGATGAACTAACAACATAAAATGAATAGACTCCTATTTTCAAGACAATTCGTCATCGTAATTTGAAATTAAGGTTCAGCCATGATACTTTCTTTTTTCTGAATAGGAAGGTATACTTTGTATTGTCACTGAGAGAAAATGGCCTTCTTGACGAAGAAAAGTTGTCAGGGAGCCAGAGGCCATTAACATTATGTAAATGTTATGAGAATGGCACAGTGCATATATGAATGAGGCAGGACCACTAGTAAAACAAGTAAAAGAACGAATAATTCTTTACTCACAGTTTGTTTGAATAATTTCTTTTTGAGTATATCTAACATATTGCAATGTGCAATACAAAGATATAGTTTATTTAAACTCAAACAAGAATCATATGAAAGAGCAAGATGTGTATATTGACTTCAACTCAAGGAAGTACTCTCATCATGTTTCACGGGAAATTTAAGAAATGATTTTCTTTTTTATTGTTAAATAACTTATTACTGCTAAATTTGGACAACTTGCAGTGTAAAAATGGAAGTTACCTAGACATTATGGTAATGTATCACGTGCATAATATACTGGACCGACTAACTCTCATCATCTGGATAACAATGCAAAATTTGAAGTCAAAATGAAAGAATATTTATATTCCATTATTCATATAAAATCTCCGAGAACTATTAGAATAAATGAAATAACTTTACCCTCGCCCCCGCCACCCGAAAAAAACAGACTTTGCAATCAATCTGTTCAGTTTTTCTTCTTAGTAACGCATAACTAGGAAAATAAACCTCGTGAAGCAGGAAGCATAATTAAATAATTGAATGACGAAGCGTCATTCCTCGACGCATTATGAGAACCAAATCGAGAAAAAAGAACACTACAGGAAAACAGTTTTTTGCTTTTCTTCAGAAATTGCCGTGCACCAACTAAAAGTATAAGTCTTGCATCGGCATCGTCGACGTCGCGTCGCTGGCACAATTGTTAAAAATATTATTTTCATAGTCGGTGGCGAAGATTTAAAAAAAAAATATCATTTTTTCAACATTCTCGTCCGTCAATATATTAACGCATTGCTCTACAAATAACAAGATCGAGGAGAAAAAAGAATTGTCAACGAGATGTATTATTTAATATTATGCATATATTCTCTGATAAAAGATGGTTCGAATGTCGCGTAATTTTACGCTAATGAAGATCTTTTAGTATTTTGAAAACTTATTCCCATACGATGAATAAACACAATAAATCTGTGACTCTCATTCCGAAGACACATTTGATGAAGTAACTCAACCGTCTGCTGCAGAACTTTCATAATTTATGCCAAGCGTTACACATAGACACAGCTGAATGTTCATTTCTAGACCCTATCCTTTCACTTTGCGGAACAAATTACAATTTTAGAAATATTTAACTTTCGCTTTTTGCAAATGGTTTCGCAATTTTTTTTATTTACATTCGAACTTGATTTAGTCGTCTTCTCAACAAAGCGATAAGTTGGTTTCTTTTTAAAAATGACTTAAACTCAAATTGTTGTTTATGCCAAGTCTCAAGGAGAAACGCAATAGGTGAGCATGATGATTTCAGGTTTAAATGATTTTATTGTAGTTTATAAATCTTCAAAGCACCTCTATGTAACATCACTTTATAAAATTGTTTATTCAACGCGGTTTACCTTTCTTCAAGAAAACGCTGAAGCACTGAAAGAAAAAGATTTTTTTCTCCGTGAATATAGTAAAGTAAATACAGTCAGTGCTTAAAACGCAAGCAAAGCAGCTATTTGAAAATTTTCGTTTCATCGATTGATTTCTTCGGGAATATGCGATACGTAACAGCATTGTTTTTCGTTATTTTCTGCTCACATATTGAAGGTCTATTGATTAATTTCTTTTCATTATGTTAACTCTCATAATACAAACAATATTTAGGTCAAAGTACATCATTACCTAATTACTATTGTCATGAAGGTAATAATAACATAGAATTCACGCACTCTTCGTCGAGTCATTCTGCATGGGAACCAGCATTGAATTTTTCCTTACAACAGTGTAATCTAGGCCTGAATAATAATGACAGCTGTCGTTCATCATCGACACCATGTTTTGGGTGTGGGTGTGGGTTTGGGTGTGACTGATAAGAGAAATGAAACATTCACACACCCACACCCACATCCTATATTTTTTTATTAGGTCCTTTGAAAAGTTTGATTTAATCGAGGGTGTGGGTGTGCGAGTGTTTCATTTTTCTCATCAGCCACACCCACACCCACACCCTGCTTTTTCTTTGATATTTTTATGTCATTTTGTAGCGCTTAAAATTCTCTATCAAACGATATGTAAACAAATATTTTTGAAGTTCTTTATGATCGTAAAAAACAATTGAAAATCATTGGAGAGCAAAAAAGTGCTGTTTCAGTCAAAGTATTCACTATAAGATAAGAAACAAAGAACATTTTTTCAAGCTCTTTTAAAATGCGTTAGATTGAGCGAAGAATTCTCTATTGATTCATATAGAAAAATTTTTATTTCATTTCTACTTTGTGAGTGAAGTCAGTTCAAAACTAGATACAATCAGGAGCATAATTTTGATCAAAAATTTGACCTTGACCTGATTATAACTGACGCTAGACAAACCGGAATAACATAAAATTTGGAGAATATATGTAACAAAATGTGCTCTATCGAATGAGACTATAAAATCGAAAATCCATGATCCACGACCCCCCTTAAATGTCGATGAGTTCTTTTTTTGTTGAAAAAAAGCGAATCTATTTCTCATATAAATAGTGAGAAAGAAAGAAACAATCATTTTTTATCCTGCGTAAATAGCGAGTCAGGGGCTTTTGTTTTTTCATTTGACGACGATCGCAATCTTCTGCAAAGTTAAGAAACGAAAGTGAGTGTTCTAAACATGGAAATATATTGTATATTTTATTGCTAGAATGATGTTCTGCCGTCCTGCATGTATTTGGCTACTCGATCTACCCTTCTTGGTTGCATGAAAACGAGTCTTCCGGGACACACGTCCTTTCAAAACATATATACTCGCAAAGATCTGGGAAGTGTATATTTTGAAGTATTCAATCGCTTTTTAGATGAAACCTACTGGGTTATAGACCATCGACTTTGTCGATTTCCATAGCTGCGCCGATACAAATACAAGTTGTATCGCCCAACTACATCGTATCTACGTTACATTGTATCGAGATATATATCCCTGAAAAACCTCCAATTCATGAATCATGTAACGGCTTGTATCGGACTTCTGTCACAATGTACCCATATATATACCTACGAAAAACCTAGAATTCATGACTCATGTAACGGCATGTAACGCCATGTAACGGCACGCATCGGCTTATATGGAGTCTCTGTTACAATGTATCCATATATATACCCCTGAAAAACCTAGAATTCATGAATCATGTAATGGCATGTAACGGCATGTATCGAGCATCTGTTACAATATATCGATGCAATGTAACAGAGGCTCAATAGAACCCGTTACATGCCGTTACATGATTCATGAATTCTAGGTTTTCCAGGGATATATATATATATATATGGAAACAATGTGACAGATACGATGTCGATGGGCGATACAAATTGTATCCGTATCGACGCACCCCTCTCGATTTCGAATATGAACATAAAAAACGCTGTTAGACCTTCTCTTCGGGATGATGTGTATTTCACTACAATTGTAGCCGATGGTGCGTTACATACCAAAAAATCGAATTACAATATTTCTGGCTGAGAGTTTGCCTACGAATAAGCCCACTTGTGAGTAAAATATCCTGAAAATTTCAGCTAAAAGAATCTTACCTTTTTGTCACTTTAAAATCCCGAAAAATGAAAACATTCTAGGTTTCGTGTGAGACATGAGTTACTTTTGGATCATAGTCTCTCGGGAAGAAAATTTTTTTAGCTGAAATTTCTATGATATTTCGCTCACTAATGGCTCTGTTCTTCTGGAAGATTTCATCACGAAATAGTGTCATTCGATTGACTAGTGTAAATCCGACCATATGCTAAAATTGAAGCAAAATGCCCATAGCTCTGAAGAGAAGGCCCAAGAGCGTTTATCGCGCGCACATGCATAATAAGTATAGTCAATAACCTGAAACCGGTAGGTTTCATTATAAAAGGTATCGCGCAGTTGGAAATTTTCTCTAGTAATTATGCAGAGAAAAAATGACTGTCTGCCGATAGTCGAATGATCTATGAATTGAATATAATTCTATTAGACAGGATCTTATGTATCCGTTTCAAATCTGTCGAGCAAGGTGGTTTGCTCGGCAAGTGCATGCCAGCTATTTGTTCTAGTTCCTTGAGCGAATGCAATTCATCGAATTCGGCAGTCGAGTCATAGCAGATGAGCGAAAGATTCCGATATACTCTCTAACGACGACACGAAAATAGCTTATTTGTGGGTCTGCATGTGCCGGTGAGGTGCGCAAGTGCCTGCCGCTATCAATCTTGGTTATTACTTGATGATCAGTCATGCCAACAAACCCGCACCCAAATTATGTTTCCCTGGATTTTTGATGTGGATATACGCATAAGATGAGGTGAAACATCAACTCAATGTCAACGAAGTTTTCTATCATATATATTTGAAAACCGTAGGCTATGTAAAAGTAGAAACAATTTGAAAATCATTTTCTTCTTTTCTGTTATTATTATAAATATTATTGTAATATTTATGTCTCAAAATAGAGTCTTTGCAAGGTTTCAGTACACGTCCACGTAAACAACAATTATTAAAGTAGAAAGAATACTTTTCTTTCTCTCAATTTTATTGAAAGGAGAATGAACTTAAATGAAAAAATAATCATGACTGAATAAACATTTTAGTTTTGAACTGCAGCGAAATGATGGTGGCTGAAAATAACACTTTTTCAGGTCGAAGCTTTCAACAGGATCCTAGTTTTATGACTTCTATCTATAAAACGAATTATTTGCTAGAGAATTTTGAAATTTTTATCACGTAAAATCTTTTTCTTATTAGGACTTGCTGTCAGTATAACGCAAAACAATATATTAGTCGATTAAAAATTTCCATGGAAGAAATCGGGACAATAATTGAAAGAGCTATTAAAAACCAAACGCAATTTATAGCTGATCTATGCAGTATAATCGTAATCCATGATGACGTCCATATGTTGAACATATTTAGAAGTATGAGTTCAGAGATTCAAGGTCTCGCTCCAAAGGTTTATGTTTTCGATAAAGTCAACGACTGTCGTCAGTTTATTATCGCAAAAACGAAAGAGTATTGTGACTTCAAATTTATTGTCTTCGTTGGAGGACAAGTTGTATGTGATCTTATTCGTAATATTCATGATTTTACACAAGTTGAAGCAATAATTATTCTGAATAAATCTCAACTTACTGAAGACGAAGCAAAAATAACTGAACGATATCCTAAAGTAAATATAATGTATCAGCTCTTCTTCAGTCGGTGGGAAAGTCAATGATCTCAATAAAGACGTTATGCGTTGAGGAGGATTCAAGTAAAAATATCATTGGTCATAATAGAGTCATTAACAGTCGTTTCATGGAAGTTGGTTATTATTTTCTCATCTGTTGGATCACGAAGATTAATTGAAGGGGTTTTCGAGCTATTTTGATTATCTATTCTCTTAGAAGACATATCGCATGAGGAAAAGATTATTGACCAAAAAACATAGGTTTTAGTATTTTGAGGACACAACTTGAATGATCTCAGTTCTCAATAGGCTTTTCAAATGTTAGGTGTATTGAAAGAGGTCACAGAGAATAGGGTGATAGATCAATTATCTTGTCGGTTTCATGCATAGTATGATCATCAGAATCAAAGATTGATGTAGTGAAAATATTTTCACCTGATAAGTAAGATGAACATCATCTTTTAGCTTGTAGAGAATGAATCTTGCTTTTCGGTCTTAGTTTTAAGCTGACAAAAAAATTAGTATCATTGAGAAACTAAGGTAGATTACAAAAATGTATTTCAATAAAACAACTTTTCAGGGTAACAAATTACGTTATTCTTTCCATTATTTTAAAAAATTCATTTTGATGCTTGAAGGTCTTTTTAATGGAAGTTTGTTTTTGCTACAATACTTCCAAATGGCATAGCCTTATTGTTTGATTGAAAAAATGTCCTTAACTCTGTATTGTAAATAGAAACAAAAAAAGAATAAGGTGAATAGTGAGTGCGCAATTGCTTGCAAGTGGGAAGGTCCAAAGGAGAGCTCAGAATGGATTGATTTTTGAGTAGAATGTGGTTACACTTATTCTAAAGTCGTATATTTTAAATAGATGTTTTTTCTTTTAAGTTGAAGTTCATTTTTTTTTCTTGGCGTACCACCATCGTTGCATTCATATACATGACAAAATGTAATGGAGTACATACATAACTAAATTGATAAATGACTCTTTTTGCATAAAGATCTAAGCGGCATAAAACTTTTCTGACAAATATTCCATTTTGATTCACCACATGTATCCACTAAATTTATAATTAATGTACAAACGAGTTCAATATATTTAGGTATCTTCAGTTCATTTCATTGTAATAAAAGCATTCGATAAGTTATTTGTGATTCCGTTCAAAATTCGCCTTGAGTTTCTTAGTTTTGTAATTGTGCCATTCTGTCGAATCAATTCAGTAAAATATTTTGCGCACAGTGCCCACCCATTGGATTAGTCTGACATTCGGGCACTTCTTATTATATTTGACCTTGAAAACCAAAGCACATTGGATCAATTAGCTAATCTCTCAGTCCTTCACTAGTTTCTCAAATCATATCCTGAATACGTGTACCGTATTGTATCCCATCAGGTTTCGACCTATATAATCCTACACTTTTAACTCAATTCGAAGATTCTAGACCGCGTATCATCGTATAAAATTTCTCATAAAATAGCAAATCAGAGGTCGCCAATCTTCACAATCCGTGTTTTAACATTTTCAATTTGTGAAGAGTTGTAGAAGAATATGATCGATACTTTTGCTACCGAGAAACAATATAAAGTATCTTTTCGAAATGTACGCATAATAAACTAATGATGAACTTATCAGAATGTATATGTTTTAGTCACGATGTTTCCCATGACCTCGTATTTAAAATATTCTCTATCTAAAATCCTTTCCTGTTTTAGGCCACACACGCGGCAAATTCACAAGTGGATGTAACATACGAGAGCGCTGCTTCACCAATGAAAATTAAAGTAATACCAAAAACAGCATTCACGGATCCAATTAAATTTAGTTTTACAAATAACCAAGAAGATAATGATGATATCGGCATACTCACCGAACCTAAGGAACGCTCGTTTAGACAACATAACGAAAAGTTCATAGGTCGCTACTCGATATTTTTGTATATGTTGCATGCTCAACCCTATTCATCGAGTAAAATCGATCTGATCAATTTATTGAAAGAAGAAGATTTGGCTACATCAGATCAGATCAAAATGTTCGAAGATACATATTCACCAGAACAAGCTATCCCCTTTTATACCAGACATGGATTTATTTACGAAAACCTTAATAGAGCATTACGTGAATTAAACATTCGCCATATTTTCCTCTTTCGATTCATTCTTCAGGATATATGTTATAAACTGCGTGATCTAATGTCTCGAGAACCAGATAATAATGAACTGACTATATATCGAGGTCAAATATCTAGTCCACAGGAAATTGCTGAATTAGTCGGTGCCTATCAGAATCAATCTATTGTTGCAGTGAACAGCTTTTTCTCGACATCCAAAGATCGAAATATCGCAAAATTCTTTCTCACAGGAGCACAATCTAACTTATGTGATGGCACACGTCTTGCAGCCATTTTTGAAATAATCATCAAAAAACAAGATGTGTCACAGTTCTTACCAGTTGCTGATATTTCTCAGCTTAGTGATTTCCCTGGAGAAAAAGAAGTGTTATTCGCACCTGGTCAAATATTCACAATTAATAAGTTCGATATTATCTTCGAAAGCGGTGTCAATATTTACACATTTAAGATGGTTTTAAAAACAGGATTCAAGGAATGTTTAAACCAAGTGTATACCAAGGTTGAAAAAATACGAAGCGTTCAAGTGCATGATCCACTTTTTCATATTGGTACGCTTCTTGCTGAAGAGGAACGATTTCAAGAAGCCCAAGACTTATATAAGGACCTACTGTCAAAAAATGTTAATGAGGACATAAACTATGCTTGCTATCGACAATTGATGACCATCGCAAATCAGCAACATAACACACATGAAGCAAAGTTGTGGTTTGACAAAATGAATGAGATTAAAGTTGGTAAGACAGCATCGCCAAACCATGATGATGGTATTCCAATTCGTACTGAAGATTATTCTACTTTACGTCATAACATGCAGGAGATACAGAATCTGGCAGGGAATTTTTTGAGTCTATCCACACATGATCTATGTCAAGCACTAAATAATGATGAGAACCTTAGTAACAGATTCGAAAACCTGAATGATCATGTATATAATATGGTATTGATAATGATAAAAAACAAACAATACACGCTAGCAATACATTATACAGAAGCCGCACTTTTCAGCAGTAGTATATCTGGAATAATTCCATTGAGACCCTCACTCAAAGTAAAATTTTATATTCAATTGGGTTATTGCTATCAGGAACTCAAACGAAATGATGAATCTTTAAAATATTATAAGATGGCATTGGAGGATAAGACTCATTGTTCGCCTGATGATTATATTAGAACAGTGCACTGTGTAGGAAAAATATTGGAAACAACAAATTGCTATGAAGAAGCTCTGCATGTCTATATACAATTAGCTGAAGATTACAACAATAATTCTAATATAGGCAACCGAGAACAACGGCACGAAGTCGAAGAATGTATTCAGAGAGTGATGTCGCCATTACTTCCAACGGAATGAATGAGTCTGTTTGACTGATATTTTCTGTGAAGCTCATCTTCAAATACTACTCCAATTTTCACATTTTGGTAGATATGAACTGAACATTTTTCCCACACACAAATAAAACATATGAAAAGTATTCGTGATTGTTTGACATTTGATCCCTTCTTTCTTGATTTAAACCCAATATATAACAACAATACTTATAGGATGAATTGCTGTAATAATTTCTCTTCTCAAATAAAAGCATCAAAATGACTCCTATCACTGGTCAATTTCTACCTGTTTGACTGAAAAGCTTTTCTTCAACAAACAAACAACCTTTAAATTAACATTGTTCTCAATCAATACAGTATTGGCTAGCAACGATAGGTCTATATTTATTCGTCACAGCTCGCCATATGCGTATATTTAGAGGTACCTATTCGAAAAATTTTATTGTAATAGCATTTAGAAAACGATGTATTAACAATCAATTCGACTATCTTGAGCACTCAACTGAGACTTCAGTTCGTACGATATTTTGTTACCATAGAGCATCAATAGCTTCATTGTCTATGTAGAAGAGAAGCAAAGCTAAATATTTTAAAAAGGACAGAAAAAAAATGAAAGTGTTCACTTTGTTTTGTTGTAGAGCATCTATAAGAACTTGCGCACCAGTATTGTCAATATCATTTACTTGAAGATCTAACGTCACAAGTGTCTACATGAGAAAATATTTGCATTCGACTGTAGGCATGCGGATGAAATACGCTTTTACATCGTTCTGCTTTAGCATATTCGCAAAATGTTGAACTCCTTCATTTCCAATACTGTTGTTACCAACTTCTAATACGGCGAGTGTCTGCATCGATAAAAAGTGCTATGGCATAGCATGTTCAGCTGAAAATACTTGCTTTATTGTGAAGCAGACTATCAGCTAAATGCATTGCTCCCAAGTTGCCTATTAAATTGTAACCTAGTGAGAGTCTAATCAAAGTCTATTGAAATGTGTAAAGGAGAGAACTCAATAAAATATTCGACATAAACACTCACTGTATTTTGACGTAAAGCATCGGCTAAATATTGTGCTCCTTCTTCTCTGATTTCATTAACTGTTAAATTA
>OENM01002325.1:0-18839 GCA_900239745.1 Rotaria magnacalcarata
ATTTTAGATAGTTATGATTTTATCAAAAAATTCACCCCCTACTCCCCCTCAGGGTTCCAAAACGCGAATCTCAGGAAAAATTGAATTTGATGAGCACCAACAAGCACTAAACTCGTAAAATGCTGTTAGAGCGCAAAGTGGAGTCTGTTTAAACTATTAAAAGAAGGTTTTCGTAAGATCTACGTTTTGGTCGAGAAACCCTGAGGGGGAGTAGGGGTGAATTTTTTGATAAGATCATAACTATCTAAAATATATTCGAAAGTCTCATAGGTTTGCTCCGTTTTTATTGATGATTCAGAATAAGGTATTAGTTTTAATTTAATCTCCATTTTTCTAACGAAAATTCCCTAAATACTAGTAAAACAGCACAAGTTGATTTCACTTCAGAAGTCCCTGTTTTCAGTCAAAGGACATCAATTCAATGATAAGAATATTCCCAAACACGAGTTCTACAATTCTAGAATACTGTAGACTCGATTATCGCTTGAAAAAAGAAATCATTTATTCCTTTATTTTTGCTTTATTTAATAAAGATAAATGATTGCTTTACCTTTATTTTCTAAAGATAAAGGATCGAAAAAAAAAATAACATTTATTTTCTAAAGATAAAGGATTCATTTACCTTTATTTAGTAAAGTAACTCTAAATGACCACCCCTAATTGCATCGTGCGTTTCTATTTTTATCATACAATTTCATCTTTATTTTCATATCATTAATTATCAAGGGGAAGCATCAATAAATACTATATCGTCACCTGTATATGTCGTAAAGGTGTTTCAAATTCATAATATAAAAACACGCATCCAATCTTCAAAATATAAACATATACATTACTTTCTGTCTACCAACTATAACACAAAACACGTATAGGTCCTCGATTATTTGATATCATTCGATTGGTCCACCCCGTATCTATGAAGACCTATGGCCTCTGCATAATAACTATCTTATTAGTATGTGTTTATGCCAATCAATGGAATTATGGTCATCTTGGTCCCGATATCTGGAGTGAATATTATCCATTATGTGCTGGCAAATCGCAATCACCAATAAATATTTTAACAGCGTGCACACTTTATAGAGATATTAAACCATTTCAATTTATTTCAGCGCATGCTACAAAAAATTATTTTACAGTAAAAAATAATGGACATACTATTATTAGTATTATTAATAATGCCTATGAACAATTATCGATTCAATTAAGAGGCGGAGGTTTAAATGGAACATTTGACTTTGTAAATTTTCATTTACATTGGGGAGAAAATCATAAATCAGGCAGTGAACATCAAATGTAACTATACAGAGAAAATCATTCTGCTTTATATATTTTAATTTGCTTTTTGAAAACTTTTTTCTTAGAAATGGTATTAAATATGCTGGTGAAATACATTTTGTATATAAAAATCATTTAACATCTCAAATGGCTGTACTTGCTTTATTTATGCAAAGTTATGTAGATCATACAAAAATTATTTCCGATAATAATGATCAAACACGTGACGAATGGCAACGATATTTTGATATGACACGCCTATTAAAATTTGAAAATGATTCAGTTCTATTAGATTTAAATGTAACGTCACTTATGGGTGAAAATTTACAAGACTTTTGGAGATATGAAGGTTCATTGACTACGCCACCATGTACGGAAGGTATTATTTGGACAATATTTACTCAACCGATTATTTTTATCGAAGAACAATTAAAACTTCTACGAGATAATGTTTTCTTTGAAGATTATCGTGGCCCTCAACCATTGTATAATAGAATAGTGTATAGAAATTTTCTTCGTGAAACACTATCCGCAATACCAGATTATAATCGATGTTTATTCAATTTTCAGAATGAAACCACCGTGGGAAAACATTTCATGTTTGACCTCATATATTATTCAAAATATCTATTTTTCTTGGTTTTCATGATTTTAAATTTAATTTTCGTACTTATTTTATTTGCTTTTTTTAAAAAGCGTTATCTCATATGGAGAAAAAAATTTGAATAAATAAATTAGCATAGTATAGATTGAAAAGTTCAAAGAAATGTTTCAATCTAAGAAATACTTTTACTGTTCTTGACTAAAAAACGAAATATTTCGTATTGAAAGAATCATTTTGCGCAAGTTCGCACTCGTCAAGGTCTAGTGAAAATAGTGAATGCAGAAATGTACGCATATGTTCTAATAGAAAATATTTTCTAAAAACAAGACAAGGAGAAGTTCGAATTAGTTTTATTCTTATCGTACAGAATGACTGTTTTCTCTTTTGAGCAACTGTGTACAATTGATTTCATGAGATGGAGAAAATCTGAGCATTGAAATCGAATAAATACGTCAATGACAATTACTATTCAAAACAATGTGTCCACATTAAAACTATCATATAACACATCGTCATGAATTATTTTTACTGAAATGATATTTCTCCTAAAATAAATTATCAAGATAAGAACAAACAAATAATGATCATGTGCAACTTTACAGATGTCAGTAATGAAATGCAGACCTACCTTAGCTTCAGGCAACTTCAATTTCTGTCACTTTTATTTAATGTCTCTTTTCTCAAATAAAAAAAAATAAAATACTTGGACGTTTCTTGTCTCCTCAAAATGTTCATATATTCGTGCCTATATAAATATTATATCTTTTTTTTAATAATGAATATAGTGATGTATCGAGTGCTTCGTTTCATACCATTCTTTTTCTTGGTGATTCATGCTGCACATGAGCATGATTGGGATTATGGTGAAAACGGACCTGATGTCTGGTATGAAAGATATCCTAAATGTGCTGGTCAATTACAATCACCCATCAATATTTTAACAGCTTGTACAACACATAAAAATTTTACGCCATTCACATTTGGAGCTGGCTATAACAAAGAACATAATTTTACGATTAAGAACAATGGACATACAATTATTGGTACATTCAATAATGAAGCTTCTCTATCAGCTTTGAGATTTACAGGAGGTGATATCAAAGGTACATTTGAATTTGTAAATTTTCACCTACATTGGGGAGAAAATCATAGATCAGGTAGTGAACATGAAGTGTAAGTACTTAAATTGTGTAATTTTTCAATGATCTCTCTGAATACATGTTTATTTTTGTGTTTGGAAAGAAATGGCATAAAGTATCCAGGTGAAATTCATTTTGTCTATGCCAATCCGAGTACAAATCAAACAGCTGTTCTTGCCATATTCATGCAAAGTATATTTCTTCAAAACGAAACAGACCCAAGTCCTGTTCATTTATTGGATGAAGAAACACGAAGAGAATGGAGACGATTTTTTGATCTAGCACAAACATTAAAGATAGAGGATAATTCAACAGTAGTTAATTTAAGTTTGTCATTACTGATGGGCGACAATTTACAAGATTTTTGGCGATATGAAGGCTCATTAACTACTCCTCCATGTACAGAAGGTGTTATTTGGACAATATTTAAAGAACCGATTTTTTTTGTTGAAAGTGAATTCAGTAGTTTTCGACAAAATATTTATTTCGAAGATCATCGTCTTCCACAACCATTGTATACTCGAGATATTTATCGAAATTTTTTTAATGAAACATTATCGTCAATATCAGATTATCAGTGTTGTCCAAAAAAATATGCAAATTCATCAATGAATGGAGTGATATCTTCATTCAATAAAGTTAACTATTCAAAATATTTTTTTTATTTTTTTGTTTTGATCTTTCTGTTACCTATATTTTAGTTGATTTTTCGTTTTCTTATGATTTGAGTTACAGTGGTGTGCAAAAAAAAATTGCCGTTAGTATTTGATAAAGTTACTCTAGTGAACACGACGAATATTGAAAGTTTATATATATATATATAATCTATACATACAACAGAGTATACAAATATAATAATCAATAGCTAGCTCTCTTTCCCCTCTGCCAAAAAAGAGGTAATCACTGTAACTTCATCGCTACACTAAAATTATTTAGGGCTGTTTTGCCTATGTACATAGATTGTGTTCGAGTCTAAAAGACGTGTTTAGAGAAAAATGAGAGAATTCATGGATCTCTTTTTGGGTCAAGATCGTGTAGCCAAAGTTTCAGCTCGATACGATGCCTTCTCGATTTTTAAGGTGCGAAAGAAATGCATCACTACCTTCTCCACGTGAGATCTCTATTTGACGCTGAAGATTACTTTTGAGGCTTGTTCACTTCGAACAAAATTTTATCTACTAGCAGAAGACTATCTACTCTGAAAATTTCAAGTCGGTTGGAAAAGCCATTATCGAGATAGTGCGACAATAGGATGGGAACGCTATTTGTGGCAGGAGTTCTACATATCGTGATCTCGCGTTTATTTCTAAAGTCCCGTGTGGTTGGAGGTTATTTACATTTCGTTAGATACTATGGGTAGAGGCCTTGTTTAGGAAGATAGTTTTCTCAGTTCAAAGATTGCCTTAGTCGCGGTAGCGTAATGCGATCGGTTGATACACTGGAAAATTGTGGGCACTCGAATCACGATGTCTCTCACCGTATCCAAAGGTACTTTTTTTAGAAGTCTCTCTCTCACTGCAATCTATAGCACATCCTTGACTGCATATAAAAGTTTCAGAAGAATTCCTTCATATTCTTCAGAGAAATGACTCGAGAAAACGCGTAAGGACAGCGGCAATTTTTTTTGCACACCACTGTATATCGACCTGTCAAGTTTTTTTTCGACATTTTTTGTATCTATGCTCATATGACATAACAATCATTGTTGACTTTGTTCTAAGATTTCCAAAATTAAAAATCGATCCTTTTGTCTCATCATTCGATTCTTTAATATTCTACGATTTCCATGAATTGTAAAAAGACACTTGCTTACACCCGAAATATTTTAACAATATAGCGTGCGTTTCAATTATGGATATAAGTTGATTATGGGTCTATGAACTGGAATAAATCAATCTAACGGGTGTTCCATAATGAATGGCCAACTCAGTTTTTTCTGAATAGCACCTTCATCTTTTATTCTCTAGACTTAAATTCCCCCACAAAGATCTGCCATTCAATTCTCTACAAGACTTGTATTACAAGTTTTTCTGTCGAAAGGTAACTGAAATTTTTTAAAAAAGGAATACTAAACTAGTACGAAAAGATCGATTTTCGAAGTCATTTCTTTAGTAAACTTCGGAATATTTTTCACGGTTGCACACAAAATGTAACCAAAGTGAAAATGTTTCTGAGTACTTTGAAGTGTGCTCTTTCTCTACATGTAGCTCAGAATCCGTTGAAATCCCATTGAAGATCATAAAAATCTTACTTTTAAAATCTTATTCAAAATGGCTAAAATACAATATTTTTCGCCACCTGAATTGAATAAAATAATTAAAGGTGACGTTTCCTCTCCGAATCTGATATCGTAGTCATTTTCCATCAAAATGAAAAAAAACTCGAACCCAAACGATGCTATTTTGGTTTAGTTATGCCTCCTTTTTCAGGAGTATCGAAACCGCTGTTTGAAAAAGCTAAATTCTCGAAACTTTGAAAGATAAGATATACGTAGTACCCCGTAAGAATGAGCGCTGAAATTTTCCGATTATGATCTATCAATCGAGCATGTCAAGGACTACAAAATTACTATATTGTTTATTTTGTTTCGTCAGTGACTAACGAAAAACTCTGAAAAAACTATTTTTCAGCTTTGAGAGTTGGTCTTTTTATACGGGTTAAATATTCCCTTATAAGAATTTTTTTCTTAACTTTCGACAG
This sequence comes from Rotaria magnacalcarata, assembly GCA_900239745.1. Taxonomy (NCBI): domain Eukaryota; kingdom Metazoa; phylum Rotifera; class Eurotatoria; order Philodinida; family Philodinidae; genus Rotaria; species Rotaria magnacalcarata. The sequence continues at coordinate 5,722 of OENM01002325.1, forward strand.
AAAAACTTATAATACAAATCTTGTAGAGAATTGAATGGCGGATCTTCGGGGGAATCGTTAAGTCTAGTGAATAAAAAATGAAGGAGCTATTTAGAGAACATTGAGCTGGTCATTCATTATGGAACACCTGTTATATCTATATTTAAAGTTAACTAGAGGCCCCTGTGAGAAGGCAGAGTTTAATCTTATAGCAAAAATTGATTTAATAAAGTTTTTGAATTAGCATCCTATGAAAATCACGAAAAATTTCTCCATAACAACATTATCTGTTGCTGTTCCCTTAATATCTGTTTTGCCGTGTCTAGTGATATCATTTAGTTAAACTTTTAAGCAATTAGATCTCGTTTCTCTTGAAAATTCTGTAGAAAAACTGATCGTGAGAAAAGCTGGGTTCTGCTAGATAAAGGTCAAATTTATCAAAGGTTTGACATTGAGACTTATTCACTCTCATTGTATCTTCAAGACGAACTGGAAACTGTTCTCGAACGAAATTTAATGGAAGTGCTGGATCATACATCGTATTCAAAGAAATTATAGAATTAAAATGAACAGTTCCAGAAAATGCATCAGTGATAGCTTCTAATTGAACAGACATGATAGCAGGACAACTTTTTCTGTCCTGTCCTGCAGTAGACCTCCGTCCTGCCACTCCACAGGACAGGACAAAATTTTACTTTCGTCCTGTCCTGTTATCATGTCTGATATGAATGTATCGCAGGAAAATTTGAAATTATCCTAAAAATTTAATATTAACTTTATTCTTTTTATGTGTCAAAAATACAAAGATTAAAGTACACATTTGAGCATAGTTTCTTTTCCGATGAATGACATATAGTACCACACTGTACTAAATGTTCACACTACATATGTTTTTCCAAATCTTATTTCGTTCGTGATGATCAATTCTTTCGTGACGTTTATTGAGCTTTGTGCACAAATTTTCGTATGTAAAAGCAAGATGATAATATTCTACTTCATAGTCAACATCCTGATCACCAATTTTTATTCATCCAGAACTTGAGCTGAGAATCTCTCTGGTCATCTCGTAGAACCAATATTATATTATCATATAATGACTGTTTTATAGAGAACTTCTCTTAAAATTCGGAACTTAAACCTTCAATATGTCTATCAAGTAACTAATAAAATTCCTCCGTGAAAATAAGAGACTGATACTTTAATATTTACTTCAATGATATACGCGACGTTTGTTTTAGTGTACATTTTTATTTCATTCTGGTCTTCTACCGATTCTGCCGAAAGTAATATATATTTTAATTATTCTCACAAGAAAGATTGGAATATGAAGTTGATACTATTTAGTCAGGAATATTTAACATTCTCCTACAGGAAAAATTAAAGCATTCATTTTTACTAGAAAATATCTAATCAAAGTTGAAATTTTAAGTTGTAGTAAGTGAAATAAAAAATTGTAACTTTAACTAGGAAAAATTCAAAGCTTCTTGAATATTAATTTCTCCTGCGCCATATATAAATAAATATATATATATATATAATGTGTACACAAAATTGCATTTTAAGAGAAAAGCAAATACTCTAACAATATTTTGATGTTGCTGAGATATGTAAGACATTTGAATTTTATTCGGTTCGGTTCGAAAAAAACACGAATCGATCGCATCACTGATCAGGACATCTAGGATAAATGAATGTGCCGTATTACAGCCGTATTTTCTCCGCAGGTGCTACACGTAAACACGCATTGCAAATTGAAATTGTATGCGAACACGAGGCAACTGCATAATGATACATATAAACGCAGTCAAAACAAAATGACTCCTATTGATTCATAAGTTGCGACATATTATTTGTCGGTGGTTAATGTTTTCTATTGCTTGAATCAGAGAACACTGACGATGATGTAAACGAATTACTAGAATGGCTCACTTTATTTTGGTGAAATACATAAAGAAAGTCGGCCACGAATCGCTTCTAGATGTTCTTTTTATTAAGAATGAAATTGAATGAATAACTTAAACGAGAGAAGAGAGGATATATGTAAGAGAAATAAAGTATCAAGGAATGCGAGTTGAATAAACAAATATCAATTGGAGAGCAATAGCTCAATGAATAATAACATATGGCTGTAACACATTTATTTAACTTTCAGAAGTTTTCGTCGCATAATCAATGAGTTTGATAATAATCTGTGGACTATATCGTTAAACATTCGTTCAAAATATTTCATCTTTTTTTCATCGGAATAAGCTTGAAACTAGGGAGTTCGAGTGTCGTTATCCTATTAGCTTAAAAATTAAATATACACCGCTGAATAAATTCTAATTATATCAAATCCGTAATTAGGATTGTTATACATATTCAACATGAACCTTGCATCGAAATCAATCCGAGAGGTGGGCTTTGATCAATTTCCAATGGAGTCCAATGATCATCTTTAGATGTAATATTAGTCAAATCCGTCGGATCCCAAACATCTGAATTGTGATCTATTGAACAAGTTACAGTCGCTGGAACCAGTAGTTCTAGGTGTGAGCTATCAGTATACTAGCATCGTAGTTATTAGAATTTTGAAATGTAGAAATTGATTAGTTTCACCTTATTATCTAGCTTCTTTTCAATTTTCTTTTGTAAAAAACATTTCGTGTTAGATGTGGCGATATAACAATATCCATCCTGGTCGATATTGAATACACTAATGCTCACTTTTAATTCTTAAACTTTCAGCATTTATCAATTAATTTCACATTAATGAATGACTTATAGATGATCTGAGATTAAAATTGCCTTTATATTTTATATTTTATATTTTCAATCTTTTCTTTTGGGGAATTTCCATTTTTCTAGATTGCCCCTCCGAGATTTTACTCACTCAATCTTTTGCTTTTGAATCATTTTTTTCAGACGAATAACATTAAAGTATTTTTCACTATATTTCTTTTCTTAATTAAAACATATATGCCTCTTCCTTATAAATTTTTTCTGTTGCCTATCATTGAATCAAAAATATGTAAACATCGCAATTGTATCACCATGCATAACGTTCACTTTTCACCTTTTCGTTTCTCTTGTTTTAATTCCTTTTTTTTAATAGTGGTTGTTGTTGTTTGTGTGTGTGGAAAAGACAAAAAGGATATTATATATATATGCATACCTATGAATGGATCATATAAAATATACATGAAAAAACAAAGACATGTACGCTTTATAGTCTTCTGCAGTGAATGATTCTACGCGAAGTCTAACAAAACTGTTGCAATGCATCAGGAATAACTCGTCGTATAAGTTTTCGACAACAATTCAGACTTTCATCAGTATTTGTAACAATGGATGATGCACTCTCGTGTCATAATTGTAAAATTGACTTGAAGTACGACGAAGTCGCATTCTAGAAACTATTTGAATATGTATTTTTCTTTTCTTACTGTAGGTCTTTTTTTCACTTAAGCTTTAGTGAGTATTTCTTTGCTATATGTTATCAATTTACTGAAGATGATTGTACACTGGGAATTGTTGAATATTGTATTTTTCTTTACATTAATTGTAGCACTGATAGTTGTTGTTGAAAATTAAAAAGTTGATTCAGCAGACTTATTATTCGAAAATGCTTCCGTATACAGGAATATACTGCTGTGTACTATTTTTTAGACCAAAAGTACGTTATTTGCTTCTACAACATTACCGTATTTATCTTTTTTAATGACTATGATTAATTCCCTATTTTGTCCTTGTATAGTACTTTTTGCCTTTTGATTGTCTACCTGATGATCGTTTTCTGCTGGGCTATAATCTTGCTTTACTTTTCTATTACGCAGAAAAACATGTTATTAATCTTCCTAAATTAAAATAAACTTAATATATGCTCAGCAACAAACGATCCTAGTCTTCAATCTGGAGAATTTTTCTAAAAATTCAGCAATAAACTATAGAATCTTGATATCCGATCACTACTAGATGACCTTAAAGGAGAGTTTATTAACGAATTAACTGGACCTAGAACGGTTCTATTGCTTTAAGTTTCAAAGAGATATTCAAATAAAAAGATGATGTGAATATTACGGTTAAAGTAAATTTTAAATGTCCATAATACATGAACCAAATAAATAAGTAGATTCAGGTAGACTGAGAAATTTATTTCAAAAATAAACTATTCCATAATGATCGATAGTTCTTTTTAAATAGAAACACGTCTATTAGTCAAATTGATTGTAGCTATCGCAAAATATTCTTTTAGTGTCTGAAATTTGATCAAAAGGCAGAAATGAAAATAGTTTCTGTGTTAAATATCGTATTTTGACTGCGATAACAAAAATATTATTTTTTTGTCCGAACGACAAATATGTTATACGCAAAAAATATGCTCAGGGTATACATCTATCAATAATTAAATTTTCGTATAGTTACTTTATTACTACTTCACTTTTATACTAACGGGTGGCGCAAAAAGAATTAGATTGTTTGTATTTTGAATATTTTCCCTCCTTTCTTCATATGATTCAAGCACTTTTTTTAATCAAAAGATAGCGTTTGAAATTTTCTACAAAACCATAAATGATTGAACCCAAAAATTGTTTTAGATATATATGAAAAAATATGAAAAATAGAGACATACATAAGCCTGGAAAAATTAGCTGACTGGGCACAACGAATGACCGCGCTTTTAGTCCCATTTTCATCACTTCGCCCTATTAGAAAAACGAACGCACCAAAAGATGCAGCGCTAAAAGCTCTACAATTTACATACGATTGCCTATTTTATAGTCGCATTTTTTGTTTTTAAAATGGACAAAATTTTGAGCGATCAGATTTCGATCGTGCAAAAACGAGATGTTTTTTTGATACAAGCTGAGTTCATTTCTTTTTATTTCATCGTGTTATTACCTGATATGTTTTCTTAAAAACTAAAATCCACCACAAGATGCAACGTGAAAACCTCTACAATTTACAAAGAACGATTATGAAAAGATGATTGAAATGCGAAAAAAACGAATTCAGCTTGTACCAAAAATATATGCCATTTTCACACGGTCGAAATTTCGTCACTCAAAATTTTGTCCGTTTGGAAAACAAAATATGCAACTATAAAATAAGCCGTCTTATCTAAATTGTAGAGCTTTTCACGTTGCATCTTTTGGTTTTTTAATAGGGTGAAGTCAGCGATGGAAAAATGGGATGCAAAGCACGGCCATCCATTATGACCAATCGGTTATTTTTTACAGTTTTTTCTATGTCTCTACTTTTCATCTTTTTTCAAATATATCTAAAATAACTTTTGGTCCCAGCAATATATGGTTTTGTAGAGATTTTCAAGCACCATCTTTTAATAAAAAAAGATGTCTCGATCAAACGAAAAATTGTAGAGAAATATTTGAAATGCATACAGTCTAATTCTTTATGCGCCACCCGTTATTCATGCCTAACCATAACGTAGTGATTATAATTTCCTTTCTTGATGATGAATTATTGAAAATAAGTTATTTACTTTTCCAGCTTATACATTTACTTATCATATATCTAACAGTATGCAACACTATTCCCTGGGAAATTGGCACTGACCTCGATGGTTCTCTACGTAAAGAGATGATAATTTAGACATTGACATACAAAAACATGAATATTGTAAGTAATGATAACTATAGATAAAATATTTATATTTGTCAAATAAAATAAGACTAACGCATGATGTACATCATTCCTTTTTGTAAATATGCGATAGGTAAACTTTGTCAAAATAAAACAGTAACATGCACACTATCATCGACGTACCATATGTATATTTCTCTTTCCTATAGGAGATTACATTCATATCAGAGATGAGCACAGGACAGGGCGGTCCTGGCTTCCTGGTGTCCTGTCCTGTCCTGCCACCCGCCAGGACAGAAGAATTAGCAGGACAAGACAGGAAAAGATAGAAAATCTTATCATGTGTTCGATCCTGACAGTTTTTCTTGAAAATTATATTGAAAAAATTACGAAAAAATTTTCTAATTGGTCCTGCCGCCCGCCAGGACCGAGAAGCTAGCAGGACAGGACAGGACAGGGCAGAAAATCTTGTCCTGTGCTCGTCTCTGATTCATATCTGTTTTTCATTTTTGTATTAAATAGTGGTTTTGCTCTGTTTCAACAGTGAATTTCAATAATGATTTATTTATTTTCAAATAGTGTCTAAATTGTGATGTTACATCACAGTTGAACTGTCACGATTATCGATCTAACAATCAAAAGCACAATAAACCAAGCATAAAAAATATGATCAGTTGCTTTTTATGTCTTAATTAGACATTGCGCAATAAAACATTCTGAATTAAATGGAAATAAAACCAAATTTCAAACAGTGTCTTTTACATACGACATAACATTAACAGTTAACACATTTTCAATTTTGTGCTTACACACTGAAAGGTGAAAACGTCATCAATTATCAAACTGATTGGATAAGTAAAAATGCTATTAGTCAAGTATCTTCGTCGACGAACAAAAACTAAACTATTCATCTACGAATAGATTACAGTTAACTAAAAGAATAACCAACATGCATTTTCATTTGACACTAGTAGTTTTTTCTATTGTTTCAGTCAATTAAGACATCTTTTTCAACCGAAGTTGAATGGAATTATGGTGAATATGGACCAGATGTTTGGGATGAATTTGAGAAAACTTGCCGAGGAAATTATCAATCACCTATAGATATTAAAACAGCGTGTACTGTCTATCAATCATTTCCGCCTTTCCAGTTTTCACCCAACTATAATCTAACGCAAGATTTCATAGTTACAAATAATGGACATAGTATTAATTTAGTGCCTCACAGGCTAATGCAAATGCATATCCTATGACATACACTGGTGGCGGTTTAAATGGAACATTTCAATTTACTAGTTTTCATATTCATTGGGGTGAAAACTACAATGTGGGTAGTGAACATCAAATGTGAGTAGATTTTCTTTGAATCAACTCTCCGGCTTGACTTCCTCTTCTTCCATTTTTTTCAGAAATGGTTTAAAGTATGCTGGTGAAATTCATTTTGTTCATATGAACTACGAAATAAATAAATATGGTATACTAGGAGTATTCATTTACAGGAATAGATCATCACAATAAAGTAGCTCGCAGTCAGATCGCCAGATAAGAAAAAGATAAATGATAAAGAGACAAACTTCTAATACTAGTGGCGTCACAGAAGTAACAACATGGGAAAGTTACGCTTCAATAGTTAGTCAATTAAATTATACAAATGCTTCGCTTACAATCATATTTTAATTATCAACTTTGAAGACTACGAATTTCAACAAATTTTATCGTTATACAGATTCCACAACAACACCTCCATGTACAGAAGGCTCTTCTTGGACTGTATTCAAAACACCTATTTATTTTAATAATGACGCATTAGAATCTTTTCGTACGAATCTTTATCCTGAAAAATTTCGTCCTGTACAACCATTGGATGGGCGAATGGTATATCGAAGCTTTCCGAATGATACTGTATCACCTATACCTGATTATAATTGTTGTGCACAAAATGCTGGTAGAAGTTCTTCTGGTGTACTTTCAATTTCATTGGTCGATAAACAATTATTATCATTTTCATGGCTTTTCACGTTTTACATTTTGTTAAGAGACTAAACTTTTTTTCATTTGATGCAAAGAAATAAAAATTTGCATTCAATCACTAATCCGAGACTAGCATAAAAAACAGGAACTGACTGTCACGTTCGTCATAAATTCATTAAAACAAGATATTCAAAAGGTGTCATAACATAATTAATAAGTTTTATAATAGTCTGCGTAGGCATTTGTCCACATTGTTCGACTTTTTTTGTCTAAACGAAAGAAAATTTGCAATTATCAGTCGAACTGCGTCATGCAACGTTTTATTTTTATTTCTATTAGCATGAAACACTCAAATTGTAGAAGAGAAATTTCGATAACGGATCACCGAAATTTCTATTAGCATGAAACACTCAAATTGTAGAAGAGAAATTTCGATAACGGATCACCGAGAGAGCCAAACCCAATAAACAAGAAATAAATTCTATGAGATACGATACGAACTGTTTTAAACTATCTATCGAATTGGTCATGTGACTGACTATTGACAGTGTGCAAAATTAACGAGATAAATATGAAATATTCAAATTGTGTTATTGACTTGTAGCAAACAATGTGATCAATATTTTGATGAAATATAAAATAAATACGAATCAGTACATCAGAATTGATTGAGGCTAGCATTACTTATGATAGTTGGATTGTTCATATTTAAATAGCTAAATTCAGTCTTACATTATTATTAGAAGTTCAATAACAATTGATAACGGGAGAGCTAAATCAACTAGAACAAAAATTTAGAATTAATCAATTAGGAATTCACTGAGTAGCTACCTTAGCTATCTCTTTCAAGATTATACTTAATGTCATGCAAAGAAACAATTTAGCAAAATATACAATTACTTAATATTTATCTTTTAAAAATTGTATTATATTTATTTACTGAATACACACGAGTCATTGATATTTATTTGAAAAATAGAAAAATAAATTATCATTCAATGCCATTGGTATTTGCTGTAATTGTGTCAAAATATTTAGAAGTGCGCAATTGAAATAGGCTATTTAAGACTAAAGTCTTTTAATAAATTCTAAAATATTCACAAATAAAACAAAAATGTCCTTCAAGTACTTACTCGGACTAAAATATAAACAAATAACAGAAGAGAACCCCACAAAAAAGCAATTACAAGAAACAAGAAACTTGATAATTGTTAATGTTTCTATTGACAAAATCAATAGACCTATTTGTTAGAACACTTCCAATGTTGAAGAAGAAAAAAAACACATATTTTGCAATCTTACGCAAGTCATAGTGAAATCAAGTAGTTCTATCTATGTACGTTCAACTATTTACTGAATTATATTTGATTACTTTTCCTCTATCAATCTTTGCGATTTGGAATTACGGTGAATTTGGTCCGGATGTTTGGGACGATGAATATCCATCTTGTGCAGGTCATTATCAATCCCCCATTAATATAAGAACGGCATGTACAATTTATCAATCATTTGAACCATTTCATTTTTCACAAGATTATAATGTATCACATAATTTTACACTACTAAATAATGGTCATTCTATACTTGCGAGGTACTCCCCTGAAAATAATGAAACACTATTTCAAGTAACTGGTGGTGGTTTAAATGGGACATTTGATTTTTTAAATTTTCATCTTCATTGGGGTCAAAACTATAAATCTGGTAGTGAACATCAAATGTATGTCATCATTTCGTAATTTTTCCATTAGTTATTTTTTCTTATAGAAATAGTAAAAAATACGCCGGCGAAATACATATTGTTTATGTCAATCGTAGAACACGTCAGTTAGCTGCCATCGCCATATTTATGCAAAGTAATCGAAGTATTGATTTGAATGAAACAAAAAATACTTATCAAATTGAAAATACTACATTGAATGAATGGAAACGATATTTTTCAACAGCTAGAACATTACAATATTCAAATATTTCAATTGTATTAAGTTTAAATCTAGCAAAATTAATGGGCAATAATTTCAATGAATTTTGGAGATATCAAGGTTCGTTAACAACACCTCCATGTACTGAAAATATTATTTGGACTGTATTTAAAGCTCCAATCATATTTACTGAAAATGAGTTAAATAGTTTTCGTAAGAATATTTTTATTGAAGATTATCGTGGTCCACAACTGTTGTACAATCGAACTGTATATCGAAATTTCGTAAATGAAACAAAATTATCAATATCGGATTATAATTGTTGTTTGAAAGATTTAAAGAATTATACAAATAATTTTTCTATAAGACAAGTGAATACAAATAACTTTTTATTCATTTTAGTTTATGTAATGGAAAATTTTTCATTCTTAGATCTCTTCTTATAAAAAGAGAGTTTGAATGTATCATAAATGGCTGTGAAAACTGTTTTCTTACTTTTTAGCCTACGATGAATATATGATTCTTTTAAATAATATTCCTGATAGTTTACATACAATTTCGTAAGATAACTAGCGCCTTAGGGGAAAAGTTACGGCTAAATGGTTGAAAAACAAATGTCTTCATAGTTTGCAGGCATTTTTGTTGTTGTAAATACCACTCTAAAACCTACGTATCAAATCAATGACCAAAGTGGTACTAATATTGAGTTTACAAGAAAGTTTTTGCGTTTTTTTTTCGAAAATTTTATTTTTATTTTTAACTTCAAGAATACAACTTAAGTTAAGTTGAGACTTTTACCGCCATCTGCTTCTTTTATTTAAGTGAAAAATGTTGCTCTGGCAGGTCGATGTTGCCATCAACCCGCACAATTTCGTCATCGCAACATGTATTTGATCAATATAGACNCTTACGCATTTCATTTTTTTCCTGTTCTTTGCAAGCTTTGGAGTGGACGATGTGTCATTACAGCCGCAAAATTGCAATTCTGTAGCCCTCAATGTGGCTATCGCTTCTCGGTCTTTTCGGTTAAGATCAAAGTGTAGTTTCTGTTCTCGTCGGTTTGAAAGTCGGAGCTGGTCCCATTGGGGCCAGGCTCTTTCAAGCGGATTTTGGGCATCGGTCAGGATCACCCGAGTTCACTCGGACCTGTGCCGTCGAGTTCGGTCCACTCCTGTCTCCTTCGGGAAACGAGAAACCTCTTATTAAATAAAAAGTAAAATTCATTCACGACTGTCTAACATTACCTATGTGATACATGTAGAATAATTGTATTCTTATTCATACCAACATATTAGCTTAAAGATGTGAAGTTCGATATCTTTTGACAAATTCGTTAAATACAAAAATTAGTTTTAATAATTAAGATAGTGTAAGTTTTGAAATTGATCAAAAATTGTATTCATCTTTAAAGAAAAAAAATAGATAATCATACTTTTATTTTGGAATCTTTCAAATTTAGATGCTTTAAAAGAATAAATTCTAGATGATTTTATTAATACATTAACCAGTGCTCGATATTTTTCATTCATCAGTTCGACAACATCCAGGTCTTTAAAATACGACAAACCTTCTCAAGTCGATCAACTATCATCATTTGATATATTGGATTTCTTTTAGTAGATCTATTACATAGATTAACACTAAAAGATAGTCTTCACACGTGTTTACAATTAAATATTTCTGTTTCCCATATTATTGATCTATTTGTTAAACATAACTAAGGAATAATGAACTTGAACAAGCACTGCTATTCAAAAAACTATTGCTTTTGTTTAAAGATAATGCCTGATTGATGTTTCGAATATGTTCATTATGCTTATGAAATGGTGTATTTAAGGGTTATAAAGTAAATCTGTGAGTTTTGCGAAGAAAGATTCAATTTCCAATGATAATTCTTCATGAACTGAAACAAAAATTAATGTACTTTGTTCACTGAAAGAACTCGTTAAATAGAAACATGAAAGTTAATATCACTTCAATTGAGTGATATATCACCAATTAAAGGCTAAAGCACAGAATGAACCACACGAATAGACTGTGCTGCCAAGGGATTTGCAAGTCAATCATTACAAATATTAAATAACGGACTTTCTTGGAAGAATGAGTGAGTAAGATTCTTTGTTTCTAGATAATAATTAAAAATTTGTTAATAAAACAAATAGGAAAATATTCTTAATTTAGATGGAAGTATTGGTAGCTAATCATACAATTGTATTTCATATAAGTGATATCGAGATGAAAATCAGAATAGGGCAATGCACATGTTCGTTGACAGAGTTCTTTCTCGAAATCTATGTCCAAAGTCACAACTTGCTCATTCGCTGAGTATCATCATATTTATTTATTCCTGTTCTAGAACTTATAGTATTGTTACTAGGTAACAACAGTAAAATATCTTACAAATGAAAAACAATTGAATGACAGATTCGATTTGAAGAATGATAACTTGTTGTCATTTCAAAATATGCAGTGAAAGAATCAATTTTCTATAAGTTTAGAATATAAAAGTTTCATTTGATTTTCAAGATTAGATCAAAACTACTTGATTGTGTTTAATCGCTGAACAGACACGAACGTGTTTGGAGAAGTCGAGTTGGACAATTTTTTTATAATGAGCAGGAAATAAAAATAGTAACTAGTGGATGCACAATCTGAAAGACAAATACCAATCTATTCACCTCCCATCACCACTGACTACAAGATGTGAGCTCGACTCTATTTAAATGGGGGCGGAAATGTTCGATGTACACATATATCACTATTGTTGTTCTAATGCGTGGTCTCAATGGTGCGATCTCAAAGTTTTCCTTCAATTACAACGTCACATTTTGCTTTACTGATTAAAATTCTGAGCAAAGACGTAGTATACCTGAATTCTTTCCATTGGGGATGATTGAATAAGAAGTTAATTTATACATTCAAGATGATACAATGTCTGTTACAGTCATGACCGATTTTGGTGACATAGCTACGACAGACAGTATTAACATACGGATTGAGTCTCAATTTAGAATTATTGATGTATATCCAACGATTATTAATTCAACAAGACGCAGAACGAAGAGCACGACAATCAATCGAAATTGATATTGACGAAGATAATTTCAATGACTAGCAAAGTTTCACACGAAAAATTCTTTTCTTATTATCATCATCTATTGTAATCAAGTATTTTTTATCAGTTGGTGCTAGTTTAGACTTTGATATGTTTACATTCTTGATTTTGCTTGATACTATTTGCTATCTTAAGATTTAATCGAGGGTGTGGGTATATTTTTCAATTTTGGATAGATGCAAAATATTTAAAAAAAACGAATTCTTGTTTATTGACAATGAATAGTCGAAAGATCGAGCATAGACTTTTTTTGACAGAAAATCATTCATTTTCAATCGTAGAAAAATAAATTTTATGGAATTAAGAATTTCTTTTGCTTTGTCATCATTCGTCGTCTACTCGCCTACTGAATATTTTAGTGTTTCTATGTACAGTTCTTGTCAATAGAATTCATATTTTTAAGAGTTTTCAAAAGAATGAAGAGAGAGCAGCCAAAGTAGACAGAAACAGAACAGCAGAGAAAAATATTGTCCTGTCGTAGAATACAAAGATGAAACCTATTTGAAGGAGTAGGGTGGGTGTGAGTGTATAGAAAATCTATCGTACTACAC
>OENM01002326.1:0-18839 GCA_900239745.1 Rotaria magnacalcarata
TACAAGGGCTAACGCACAAATAGAAAATCTATCAAAAATTTATGATACGAATCCATTTGGGGCTAAAATCAATCTGTTTCGGCTTTTGAATAACCTCCTACTGGCCACATATCATAAACATTACACGACGCCAATTATTCTATCCCAGGTCAAAAGTCGGCAATCAGATTCTATCGGATGTGTTGCAATCCAATGAATTCCGATGACTGCATCCGACATGATTCCGATTGTATTCAGACAATCGGAATCCAGTCGGTTCCCTCCGTTTCCAGCACTGAGAACTCGGATATTATTTTTCCAAGGAGCAGTCGAAAATGTCTTAACCTTTTGTAAATANGAAAGAGTAAATTGAACTAGATTTCGATTGTCCTAACTGCACTAGTCAATTTTATACGAAACGACTTCGTCCTAAATTTGCTAACTGCCTAATTGAAGAAAGAAAACAACAAAGTAAAGGATAAACACTACTGACAATAATAGCTTTAAATGGAAATAGTATTTCATAAAATACTATTATCCTGTTTTCTTTTTATCTAAGACAAAAGCCACTCTTTTCTGATTAATGGAAACGCATTAGGAGTGCCATGTATTCTTTTATTAACATTGATTTCTTTAAGCACAAAGTGCTTGCACTGAAAAAGAAAGGGTCGGCGGTATTTTACTACGCTTTAAAATGTTTTATTCGCAAAAACGAAACGTTAAAAGAATTTAGTATCATGTAGACTTCCGTGTGAAACCTTTGNGGGCGTCGAAAGTGAAAAGATTTCGTATAATACTCTTCAAATTTCCTTTCAAAATGTGAGGGTTAAAGTAGAAACACTTGCCGTAACTTCATTTCTTATATCATTAATCGCTTCAGTGCTAATCATATTCCACATTGAGCAAAATATTATCAATAAACAATAGTCATAACAAATCAAAATGGTTGAAGCACTTAAGATTATCAAAAGCAACGTACTGCATTGTAACTTCTAGTCGCAATAAAAACTAGTCACGCAAGTGTTCTATTGAGGAGCCCAAGTACAATCGCTTAAGTGTAGGAGTTAAACGCAGTTACGAGAATATTTTGGGCGTTGGATTAGGACGCTAGTGTTAAGTTACGGAGATAGCTATAGAAAATGTGACAGATTAGGTTTAAGGCGATACTTTAANACGTGTCAGGTTACCCTTGACGCATCTGCACCCCCGAAAATGTTGCATTCTAGATGCGTCCTGATGCGTGAAGTGCCATCGTTCACAAACGCTCAGAGACGCGTTACGACTCGAAAAAAAGTTACATGGGGAGTTAAACACAGTTACGAAAATATTTTGGGCGTTGGATTAGGACGCAAGTGTTAAGTTACGGAGATACCTATAGAAAATGTGACAAATTAAGTTTAAGGCGATACTTTAAACGGGCAGATTAAGGTTAATGGGTTAAGTTAGGCGATAGATTTATCCGTTCAAATCGTGGAAGCGCAGATCGAGTGCATTATAACTGTGACGAAATTCCAGTTACGAAGCCAATTTGAATGTGAATTAAAAATGGTTGGGTATGGAACCATATTTTTAGGAAACCCGACAAAGGTTTCTTTTTCATTACACATCTGTGAATCTTGATTAAGTTCCGAATGAACCTTTTTTCAGTGCAGATAACTTGTAGAACCTGATTAAAAATCCGACCTGATCCTGTCGATTCCCTTTATTTTTATTACATGATCCTATACGATCCATTTGCCGGAGCTGATGAGATCGAACGAGATCCTTTCCCAATCATATGTTCGTTGGATTCCGTGTCACTGAATTCAGGGCTCGTTCCGACAGAATCCGATTGAATTGAGCCGGAAACCATCCAATTCTGACATAATCCGACGTAGGATCGTATCAGATCCGACAAGATTAATTGGTCAGAAGTCTCGACCTGGGATGTTCTTTTTTGCTTAACATTAGTAGCGAATGAAAATAATCTTAGATTCAACTATGCTGCAAAGTAATTAGGTAGTAAACCTATGTTTTCTGGGACTTCTGGTACACTGAATGCGATAAGGAACTTATGCTAATAGCACATTTGTATTGACATATTAATATAACCAACCTATTACCAAGATATTTGACGAAATTTTTATGGGTTTAATTGGATTTTATATGTCTCGCCTTACACTTATGCGAGCTAGGCTTCAATCTTTTATTTTCATACTTACATATTGCATGGTAGTGAAGAAAGCCTTATACTTCAAATAAATACCCAAACCCAAACTCAAACTCAAACTTATTTGATCAAACCCACCAAATCCAAAGAGTTTGGGTTCGGTATATGCCAAGTAGGGACAGAAGAGATGCCGTGCCCCAAGCTTGTAGTTATTATTACTACAAGTTCACGGAATTATTTATCCACCGAGCTAGCTATTTGTGCGCGATTCAACTGTCCCTCCAAATCTAAAGTTCTTCAAAATCGTGTTTAGAGCAAAAATAATTTTAGGATAAAATCATTTTTTAAGATTTCTGCTGTCAGGAACAGCCGACAGTTGCTTGCAGCAATATCATCCAGGAAATCATATGCATATTCACTGAGAACATCAGAATACATAGGTTCCGTGTGATCTCTAGAAGTCTTATGTCACAAAAATCCAGAAATCCAACTTGACACTTCGCAGTAAAATCGAACAGAAACCTGTGTTCCACTTGCAACTGAATTCAACTCTGAGGTAGATCTATAGTAAGCATATTCCTATATCGAGTTCCCGAGGAACGATCCAAATTAATCCTCTTAATCAAGAAAAACAAAACTTTCCAGAGGTATTTGAGGTTGGGTGTGGGTGTTCAGAACACTCACACCCACACCCTTTTCAAATTCTTCCTAATAACTTACCACGATCGAAAATTTAAAGGCAGTTGATGTGCTACTGTTGTTGTTGGGAAGAACGTTTTTCAACTGATGTTTAGTTGATATTTTTTTCAAATGTATTTTTCTTACCTTCTTTTGCAAAGCAGCGTAACTCAATTCATTTCTATTTGCTTTACAACTTCATTTCTTTTTATAAGCATGTACGCTTTGGAGAAGCAACGCATACATAACAACAATGCGAATTCAAAAGAAGAAGAAAAAAGAAATTATTCTTTTTTAACGAAATTCTTCAATTCTGAATAAACAATTTGGTTCTGAACGTTTGCTCGAATGAAGACAATATAAATTTTTAACAATGAATAGAAACAAGCAATAGGGTAGAGTAATCTATTGTATCTCTCATTAATTTTAACTTATTTTTGCGTTAGAATTCTCATTCGAAAAATATGTTTGCAATTCAATAGAAAATTGATTTATTTTTTGTATAATTCTTATATATGAGAACAGGTAATATTTTCAAATAAATATATTCTACACTGAAAAAAAATAAAGGTGCTGTACGGAACTTTTAAGGTTTGGTGGTACCTTATTAAACCCTTAGAGTTATGGTATGGACCTGCGAAACCTTTTATAGGTTTAGTACTAGAAAAAGTTCGGTGCGATCGTTTTATAAGGTTCTGAAGTGACAGAGGTTTCGTACCATACTTTTGTGAAAGTCAAAGTTGAGTCAAGTTTCGTATGAAACCCTTGCACGTTTCGTAATATACCTCTAATAGGTTCCTCCAACGGAAAAATTGAAGTACGTTTCTTTTAAGTCCGCCATCACAATCCTCCCTGATGCACGCTTATCCTTAAAATTATCAATCTCAACTATCCATTATAGACTTTTCAAATTCAATGTTTATATGAATGTATATTTAGTGCCAATGCCATTGGTTTTTTTGCACGTTGTCCAACGGAACTATTTGCCAGGTAATTCCATCTTTTGAATGACAATTTTTATTTTTCTGTTTTAGATTACCCAATTCAAACATTTATCTTAAGTTACATTCAATACTCACATTACTCTTCAAATCTTTGAGGTGAACAAATAAGACAATTTTACTTACAGCAATTATATTTATTTCTTCTTCTGCCATAGATTACTAGAATTTATATTTGAAGCTATCTTTTATATTGAAAGGGTTAAATTTCTTTCAAGTCATTCCATTCAACATTATTTCAGGTAATTCTACATTTATCACTATAACTATATCTTTGTTTTATATTATTAGATCAAAATATTCGCTTCAGGTTACATTAAACTTTGAAAAAGCTTCTTTCGTCCAAGTCATCCACTTTAACAATATTTCAGATAAATCTATATTTGAGATTACTGTATATCCTTCTTTCCTCTATTGTATTATTAGATAGAAATACTCTTCTCAATCTAACTGTAAATTTAGAAACGCTTTGTTTCGTTCAACTTGCAGAACTGAAGAATATTTCAGCTAACTCAGGATTTTACACAAGAACTTTCTTTTCTTTGTTGTAGCGTGTTATATATGAACTTCCGCTTCAAGCTAAATTTAACTTCGAAAATTCTTTTCTTCTCATAAATCACTATGCAACCGAGTGGTATTTCAAGTCATTCTACATTGAACAATATAAGCGCTTTTTCATTGTTGTAGATTATTAATTGGAAATATTTACTTATAGCTACCCTCCACATGCTTATGTTTCTTTCATTCAGATTGCCCAACTAAACAACTTAGCAAATAATTTCAACGCGAAAACTACGATCATTTTTTTCTATTGCATGATTATTAAACCGAAGTATTGATATCGATATGGATGTCATATTTAAACTTTGGCTCGGTTCTGATTATTCAAGTCAATCATCTGGTTATGGTCTAGTGTTTTTAATAGTTGGCAAGTCTGGCTAATTCATCGAAATATTTTCTATTTGTGTCTTATGTAAAGCCAATGAAGTAAGGTTGTTCGTTTGGTATCCTCCTGTTANAAATATGAAATTCAAGATGAGTTGATCTGTTTATATTATCTTGAAGTAGAATGGTAAACTAATTGAGAACAGCATATTGACCCCGTTTATTCCTTTTCTGTGTAAGGAATATAGTTGATAATATGATTTTTTGAAGTTTGATAATCGACGTAAAGATTGCTGACGCAAGAAAAGGATAACTTGGGTCAATAGTGCTGCTCTCAACTAAATTCCTATTCTACTTCAGTATAATGTAAAAGGCAAAACAGATTTGAATTTCATATTTTCCGGTGACTTAGTACGCCGACTTGATGACAGCTCTATTATTAAATTGGTATTGCGGAACTTAATCTGCGAAACCTAATTTTAAGTTTGTCTATTGGAATAAGTTTCATACTAAACCAGTTTCGTACGATACTTAAAAAGGTTTAGAATTCGTTTCAAAATGCGTAACTTTTTTAAGTTCGGTACGGTACCTTTTTGTTTTCAGTGTATTAACAGTGAAATTATCAAAAAAGATTAAAAGCACTTCTCATGGTGTCGGCGTAATCAAAATTTTTATTTTTATTATTTCTCATTGTATTTAAAAGGATACTAATACAGATGAATTCATATTTGAAACGTCCTAGTATTAATTAACAGTTTCATCATAGAAGGGTGTGGGTGTGGGTATGGGTTAGGATGTGGTTGAAAGAAACGGATACCCACACCCACACCCTTATAAAATATATCTTATACAACAGTATCAATGCGTGATCGGAAAGTTTTTAAACAAGATATTGTTTTCGCTTTTAATCTGATAGAAAGCATTTTCGATTGCCGTCGGAAATTATTACTTATAACCAAAATTTGGTGTGGATTTTTCTTCGAAAGCATGTAGTGAACTGGTCTTCCAAAAATCAAACAAATTATTTAGGATAGAAACTTTTATCGTTCATTTTTGCATTTTTCTTTGCAATTTGAAACAAAAACTTAGCATCCTGTCCTACAAATCAGCTTGTAGAATCGACGAGGGTGTGTTTGTATATCAAGTTTATGGTATAAGATCGATATGGAAACATTAGTTAGCAGCTTTCTGAAAAAGTTTTGAGCGCTAGATCAAGCAATCTTAAGTTTAGAATTAAGTGATTCAGAGAAACGACGCTTACTTGTATTACTTTTTGAACTTCAGAAATTTCGATTCTTTAAGAGGATATCCTTTCAGTAGAGGCTTTGCAGCGTTACTTTTCGCATTTGATTCTTTGCTGTTTATCATCAGAGAAACAGAAAAAAAGAAACTATTATGGTTTCATGTCAAAGTCACACTAGGTTAAAATAGATGTTGTTATTGTTGATTACCATACGGCACATTTGTTTAGTTGACTATTCCCTTGTCCAGGTGTGCAGCCAAATACTCGATCAAATTCATCAAAATTCGACGTTGGACCACGTATTCTATAAAATAAAATAAGAATTTTTGTTTTTGAGAAAAACTCAATGGATTCAAGCAGAGTTTTATATATACTACATATACAACGAAATCATGCGAAATTATTTTCAACACATCAAACATGCGCAACCAACGAACTTTCATCTTTCAAATATACAAACAGGAAAATGAATAACTCTTATTAACTAATAATTCGTAAAGATTCAGCTGCAGGAACTCGTAAATCCAACACCGGATTTTAGGGACTTTCATCGTTTATTCAAATTTTGACTTCTGCATTATAACTGTAACAGTCCAAGAAAAAGATTTTATATCTCTCAGAATCGCATTATTCGTAAAATCTTGAATTTTCAATTTATCCCAATCGGTCATGTTATAGAAGAAGAAAAACCCATATACCTGAACTCTCCCGGTGAATGAACACCTGTTAAAATTCTATTCAACGCATTGGCATCAGTCATTTTCGTACACCAAATTTGTCCATAATTCATGAAAAACATTTGTTCAGGAGAATATTTCTCTAAACCAGGTAACTTTTGATTACTTTGCACATTCGCTGTAGCCCATTTTTGATAAGCCTACAAACATATATATATGTATAAATATGCGCATGCACAATACAGGATGCATAAGATGACAAGCACAAGCAAAAACTATATCGAAACAATTTCATCTACGGATACTCATCGATTGGATGACCTTGCGACTGCTTTTCAAGCAACCGTTTAAGGTACCCGAGATAGTCATTATATTTCCAATAACAACGAAGTCGAGGGTTCCCTATGAAAAAAAGTTGTTCGTTCGAATACTGTGTTAAGCCAGGTAAAATTTTATCGTCTTTGGCGACTGCTGATTTTTTATAAGCCTATAGGGAAATAATTTTGCTCACAAAATTAGTTCCATATCTTGTTTTTTTCTTTCGCCAAAATATATTCTATCGAAAATTTACATAAAATGATTCTTTTATTCCGCCATTGTCAGCGATGTTTTCACCTTGAGTTTGATTTCCATTTAGCTGAAATTGACTCAGATAAAAAACGAACGAGAAAATTGTTCAAGTCATTACTGTTTGATTGATTTGAGTGACAAGATAATTACTATATTGATCAATGATACATTGCTTACGATTAGTAAATTCATCAATAGTCGCTTGAGTCCACCAAGATATACGATTGCCATCTTTATCGAACTGCCGACCAGAATCATCAAAACCATGAGTAATCTCGTGACCAATGACCACCCCAATCCCTCAAATTTAACTTTCTATTTGAAGAAATTTTTTATTTATGTGCTTGAAACTTACCACCATAATTTAAATATCTAAATAATGATAAATAATTTATTTTGTCAAACAAAAAAAAATTTCGAAGGCTTACTTGGGTGCGTTTTTATCGAAAAATGGCGATTGAAGAATACCACCTGGGAAAACTGGATAGCAGAGAGAAACATGAAAAAAATTTCAGTCGGATAGTAAAAGTTTTACGAGATGAGCAAACCCTAAGGGTCCCCTTTAGTAGTTAATTCGATTTATTCAAGAGTTGAACCTTACTGATTTGATTTTTTGATGGACTGTAAAAAGCATTGACTGTAGTTGGGGGACTAGGACCCCATGCTTTACGATCGACCGGATCCCGTAGTGTTCGAAGACTTTCATTAGATCTTAATTGTAATACTTTTAAAATATTTTCTATATACGATGAAGTAAAAACATACTAAAAACAAGAAGATCATTTGTTTTGTTAAAAAAAATATGCATTATTTCTTACATCTTTGTACATGTTTTCGATTTCGGTTAAGTTACTACTGGCCATGTATTCTGGATAGCCAATTTTTTCATCGATTGCCAATGCCTGTAAACAACCATTGAATATTTCAAAAAAAAATTATTTTGATACCACTTGCCTTTTCCATTGATCTATTTTTTGAAACTTCATCTATCCAAGTCGAATTCTTTAGCATATCAATAAATGTACTTCGAATATTTTTGATCATTTCCACAGACTAATCAAAACAAATACATAATTCAATTAAATCTTATACTATCCATATGCAGCAAGAAACCACATCATTCAATGTCGTAACAATATCTCAGTGAGAAAAGCACAAGATAAAATCCGAAATAGGTAAATCTAATAAAGCATAATTGAGTAGGACGCAGATCCTGGTTAAATAAATTCTTCTACAGTTTCCATGATGTAAACGAATCTTTCTTTTTTACCCCACTTCAAATTTCGGAACAATAAGCGAACGTCAGAGACCGAAGCGGGGCGGAAGTGAAAAATCCACCCAGTTTCGGCCTCCGATGAACATGAGGATTCTCAGTAGATGTCTGTAGATCCAAAAATATAACCTGAAACCGTTTGGTTATCGAAATCTGACTACGGCTTCGGTTCGATGCGGTGTTTCTCATGTTTTTGGATCGTGAGCATTTTCTGCTGAAAAAACGTGATGTCAGCGGTCATATCTCCTGCGCCGGTTCCAGATGTTTTGGAAACGCAGACTTCTACTTCTAGATCTCCATTCCTACACATGATAATCAATCTGTAACGACTCCGACATCGTATACGATACCTCGTTTCTAGCACTTTCATCAAAATATTGTCGAATATAAATTTTGGAAATAGCAAAACCCATATAATTATTAACCGTGTTTCCACATGTTATTGAACGCGGTCGTTGAGCAACCGTACCGCGAAAAGCTTCATCAAATGGTTCTTTTATATTACGAATACGTTTCGACATATCCGATATTCGATTCATTATGAAACGCCACACAAAATAATTTTGTATGGCACGTGGCGGAGCTGCATCAAGAATCGCTGATGCGTTGCGTATAAAATCCAATTCGCTAACTGATATAGTATCATCATCATTCAATGGCACATTCGATAAGGCATAAATTTGTTCAATATAACTTTTAAAATCAAACTAGATTTGCAACGAAAGAATTTTATAAAGAGAAAAAGATATATAACGAATACTGACAGTGGTATTCAATAATTCTGTAAGATTGCCAATGGTCGTACGAACTGTTTCATTTTGTCGAGCACGTTCTTCAGCAGGTGTCCAATGATGCTAAATATTTTTATTTATTAAATTTACCAATAAAAGAAGTAAATTATATTTACCACTGATATGTTTTTCTCGAAATCAAAAATGTCTCTAGCATCGCTTACAACCATTGTTGTGTCCGTTGTTAATGCCGAAGCTATGTCTTGAATTAATTTTTCGTACGCATCGGTAAGCTTGGTTACATTAACATAATTGGATCGTTGTTCAAGAGCAAGATCACTTTGATAAAGCTATTTAAAGAGAGAAAAAATCCTGATTAGATTTTCATTAGGTTTATGCTTTTACTTGAATAAAATAAGCAGAAGAATTCTTCTCATCAGTTGATGTACTAAAACCAAATACAATGTTTTGATTATATTCACGTAATTTATACATCAGATTTGCTAAATCAAACGAAGATTCATTCCATGATGAACCTTGTAAAATCGGCCAACCGCCAAGTTCATTGTCGACAAAATTAAGTAGTGCGCTCTCAGCCTCTAATGCCAAAGCTGTTTCATTAATGCACGAAGTATACAAAAGACGAGCACTATTGATAGACTGAACATTATTTAATTCATTTGGAACTGGCAAAGTTAACATATCTAAATAGATACAAACAAAGCTCGATTGAATTAGTAAGAAATTGCTCATGCTAAAACTACATTGAGTTTTTATTATTTCTAACAAATAAGTCAGATTCACATCGTTAATTGGCGAATGCAAAGTACCATTACCGTCCGAGTTACAGAAGATAGGAGGAAGATTTTGTAATATTTTGTGGAAATCAAATATTTTTTCGAAGAAAATGGTGAGTGTAAGTTTAAAAGCGAGATTTTTGCGGCTCCCCTGCCATTACTAACATTAATAAGTTTAAAATTGTGCTAATTAGCAATTAGACTAATTACATTACCCCCGCCCCCTCACAGGCTCGCTTCAATGATTATAAAAATTGAAAATAAATTCAACGAGATCAATACTTATCTTTGAACCAAATTTGATATTTTCTTAGCAACCTTGACTTTTCTTAATTAGGAAATCAAATTTTCTTGGTAATAATCTTTTACTATTCCATTTCAATTCATCCAAACTTCAAAACATGTTTCATTACAAAAGACAATGTACTAAATTATCTACTAGCAGTTACATTATATGTGAGTTCCACATTTCAGCCCCATAGGGGCTGCGCTAACACGCTTTTACGACAAAAAACATTCCCTATAAAAGAGAATACTTCTGAATACTACTATCGACTTGAATAATATAAGTTCAACAACATTGCTCGGACTGATCTACAAGTTCACATAGATGGGGTGTGGTTGTGGATATGGATGTGAGTGTGACTGTTATCATTCAGACTTTCCCACACCCACACCCACACTGTTGGATACTAGAGATCTAGTCCAATATCATTTCTATTGAACTTTCTTTCGCGAGCTTAATTCAGTACAACAAACAGAGTGGCAAGTCTCGGATTAACTAGAATTTTAGTCGATTTTTCATATTTACCCACAACATTGACATCCAATTGATTTCGTAGACCGTTGAATGTATCCACAGATCCGGCTAAAATAAACAGAATTCCTCGTGACATGTAAACAGTAGAAGAAAGATAATCAATCATTTTACCATCATCAGGTATTCGATTATTCTTCAACCATGTTCCACAAGCAAACTCAAAGAAATTTTCACATGGATTCGCCGTTTTATCAATGCTTTGAAGTAAATAATTCGCTAGTAAATTTTAAAAAAGCATTATACTCGATTTTTTCTGCACAAAAACCTCACCCGCTTTAACGCAATATGGGGTTAAACATACGTTATTTTGACTTGGTACTGAAAAAAAAGCAAACGGTATAAAGTCATCAATAGAGAAAAATACCTTGAGTAGTTGTGCCAGGTAAATCTGTGCCAGTTGAATTTGTAGGAGCTGTGGTAGATGGTGGAGACTTTGTTTTGTTCCTTTCAACTCCATACAAAGCAGCGAACACAATGGTTAATGCGAAAAATACTCCCAGAAAGACGAATAATAGTATAGCTATTAGCTTGCTGAATTAAATAAAAAAAGCACAAAATTTTTATTTAATAAAAATCTTGAAGATAATTAAGATTATCGAAATGCGAGGCCTAACTTTTCGAATGATGATTATCTAAAGGCGACTGGTCAGACATGTCAGAAACTAGCAGCTGATTTGTTTTTCTGTTCGTCTCCTGTTTTGTTTTTGTCAGAAAATGTAGAATGTCATTTTTGTCATTGTTAATTTATATAAATATGCATTAGCATCAAGCAGAAAGTTATAGACATATACGTTTCGGATAGAAAGAATTACGCTTCTTCTTTTTTTTTAGTCGCCAGAACTTGCTTTCCTCCATATATTGGATAGTATTACGATTAAGAACATTTTTCATGGTTGTATAAGCAAAATATATCATCATGTACATCTTTATAGCTGAATAAGGACAAATAAAAAAATAACATCTACAAACCTTGCCATAGTCACGATTGCCTGAGCAGTAAAAGAAGTGAATATAAAGTAAAGCCGGCCCTTTTTATAATTATAGAATATAGAAATAAAGATAATTTTTAGTGTTTCTATCGTTGAAGTATAAGATTTAACGTTCTTATCATAAAAATGTGTATAAGAAAAATACATAATCGTACAAGAGAACGATATCGATTTTTATTTGGATATGTAAAATGAATCCGTCAATAGTAAGTAAAATATATGCTTATTTATTTTCTAGGCGAAAATGACATCGAAGTGGTGAAATTCGCCCTCACTCAGAACATCCCGCTGCGTGCCACGTTACATTTTATAAATAAAAAATTTTTTTTTACTAATCATTTGTAAGTCTTTATCCTTTTTCTTTTGATATTCTCACGTCGGCATTTACGCATTTTAACCTGAACTTTTTTCAATGATCTATATGGGTGATTATCGCTCTTGTTCTCATTTAAGACATATGCTCTATATGTGTGGTTTTAAAATCTTGCTGATAGCCTTGACTATTGAAGTGAAGATTGTTCAAAACAGAAATACAAATGAACTAATTTTCGAATTTAATTAAAACGAAAACTCTGCTTCGTCATGGATCTTAGCAACTATCTATACGCTTATATTTGCGCTTGAATTTATCGATATACTTAAACATCATAGCCAAAGAATGATGATAGATAGTAACGAGTCCCCTGAAGAAAAGTCGACTTTATTAATCCTATGATTTATTGTAATTAGTTTGAGTGGAGCGAAATACACTCCTCTAGAATTCACCCTCGTTTATTCATTTTGTGATAAAATTCAAGCATGTATCAAGGTTTTCTCTCCATTGCTGCTAAAAAGGAACAATTCAAGAGTTCTGTATCTTTGATATTTATCATTACCTAAATCTCCATTCTTGTTACATGGATATCATATAACGATCTACTCCTAGAGCATTTTACTTGAAAATATGCTTTATCTTTTCATTCTTAATCCATGCTTGCCTATCCATAGAAATCGAAATTCGGATTATTAAGTAGAATTTCGATTTGTCCTATCGCTTTTAATCTACACTTATAAAATCAAGAATGAGAGAACGATAATCTATATAATACGAAGAATATCTTTCATCGACAAGGTCAAACTGATTTCAATATTTGTTGATAGAAAAAAAACATTTTAAATCTATCAATATGCCAGATGGAGAATTATTTAATGCGAGAGATAATGCTATTCTTCATTACGTGTATTTATTCTTTGTCGAATATCGGCATGTAATCGATCGAATTCTATTGAAAATCAGTTCAATTTGGTGAAATGAGTGCATTAAGTAAATAAAACAATTCATTTTTGAATAATAAACATCAAGGGGGAAAAAGCTGATTTATTGATTTCTACTTGTAGAAATCAGGTTTTTTAGATTGATCACGAGTCGATAGAAAACACTAGAAAAAATGTTAGAAAAAATAAAAACTACAAGAAATGAAAAGTACTCAATATGATATTGAAAATTTTCGAATATGAAAAAAATCGATAAAATCATCGGAAATCAGTGTTTCAGCTTTAACCTTATAAACAGTGATTTTTTTAGTGATTCTCAATGACTTTTGCAGTTGTTAAGGTAAGTCGCATCTTTTCTACCAAATTATAGATTGGTCGAATTGAAGATAGTTGTAGGCACTACCGATACTCTCACTCTACTATTTTTTGTTGAGAACTGTCAATAAAACCGTACCATATACATATTCTGATAAAATCGGTGTATCAATGTTTCACTGAACACCGATATCAGTGCAGTCAGTGGTCAGTGAAGGCCTGTGCCTCAGTGAGTAGCAGTGCATCAGTGTTTTCGGTGTCAGTTTAGACCGAGCGACAGTGTTGTCGGTGCAGTGTAGTCAGTTCTCAGTGCTCAGTATATCGGTGCTGGCAGTCATCAGTAAACTGAAACTACACATCCCTATAGAAGACTTTTTTTCTGAAGAGAGAGTTCTTGTAAAGAAAATTAGTTCATTTCTAAATGACATGTTTTTCTAATATAGAGTTCATTGCTTTAAAAGATTCGATTGAATACGTACAACATATAGCTTGTTAATGACGAATATTTCTTATCAAGACTTTGTTCAGTTGATTTCTAGAAATATGCGGATATGAAGATCAATAATAATATAATTCTCTCATGAATAATGAATATATAGTATTACTAAGACGAGCAAGAGCAAAAAAGGGTCTTCGTAAAAAAGCTGAGTCAAAGTTAAAATGAGTATTAGATAGTTTGTTGTAAGGTGCGGGTAATTCAAAATTACAGCACCTCTTCGTTTTTGCTTAAACATACATCAGTAGATTCCCCTTTTCACACTGATCACGAATATCTTCTTAGTTTTTTCATTTGACAACACATTCGTGGAGAAAAACGCAAGATACCAAGAGGGTCTAAAAATCAGCAAAAAAAGTTGCTTTTCAACAAACAACGTTTATTTCTTTTCCGTTCCACTTTCCTTTCTCACCAATATGATTTTCGAATTCCTCATAGACAAATGAGTCTAGCAGCAATATCTAAAGCTTTATCGGATATTACATGTTCAACCTGGCCAACGAGCATTTGGAGTCAGTCAGTTTTGTATTTGTGAATTTTGCAAATCTATCTAGTTTTTTTTGTAGGCAGATAGAGCATCCATTCACCCGTCATCCGAAGCACCATTCGACGGACTACACAAGTATATGTCGGTTTTTTCAATATCATTTCCCATGCTGAGAAAAGTCGTCTACAATGACAGCATGGAAAAAAACGGTCTAGTGATTTTTCTATAAAAAATTAATTTCTGATACAGAACTTATAGAAATAAGGTGGAATAGATAAAACAACGATGCAGAATTCAATGGAAGTGGTTTCAGGAGACTATGCAGAACTAAGATAATGTGTAAAAGCCTCATGAAGAAAAATTACATTTGCATTGAGATTTATATACGATTTTTCAGTTTTTATGTTCTTTTATTGAGATGCCGAATCAAAAAATGGCTGAACAAGAATAAGAACCTAAAAAATAGAATATTCGAATATTTTACTAGTTGAATAAATGAAACATACCGTGAGAGTTATACGTATTAATCGTCAATGTTACTGTTTGTGATTTTACGGTGACTGATGATTTTATCATTGCACAATCCACTAAAAAACATTGTCAATACTTCAAAATAAATTTTCCTTGATTTTATGCTTTGATCGTTCTCCAAAATCGACGAAAAAGTTTCGGGTGAATATGCTTATCAATAAAATTTGTTTTTGCTTCAGGTATCAGAGTTAATAATCTTTGAAAACTTTGATCTGTATTTTTCCGTAGATATTGCTTTGAGTGACACCAATATCCTTCAATTGGATTAGTTTCGCAATGGCACTTCGGTGGAAAAAGTATTTTGACATTATATTCCGCAGCTAATTTTTCAAGTTTGCTGACCTATAATTGAAAAAGAGTAAACAAGAGTCGTCGAACATTTGCCATAATGAACAGAAAAATCAACCTCTACTCACGCTTTTAAAAGCTGTATGTTGAGACAACAATAATTTCAATTCATTGAGTTTGCATTTTTTTGGAACAAAAGCATTTAATTCATATGCCAAAGCCAGTAAACCTTTACTATATCTATCATCATCATACCATTCAATGGTTTGTTTTTTATTATTTTCATCAATATAATCGATCTTATCAACAGCACACCGGGTCTCTGGTCTCATTCCACAATCATTAATATGCATGTCAGCTGCTGTATGTGTTCTGGCATTGTCGAGGATGCATACGAAATTATGATTTTTATATTCATTTTTAAATGGCAATAATTGAAATAGACGTTTAAATTGACTAAGAATATCTTGATCGTCAAAATAATTATCACCACCGACATCGATTGCAGCAGAAACACTATTCTTTTCATAATTTATGTCACAATCATCATTTAAGTGTGGATATTTTTTCAATGCTTATGAATATTCTTTATCGGCCAATGAAAAGAATGGTCCGCTTGGATGCATGACTAATAGATCCGAACACATTATACTTCTTCCTCTGCCTTTGTTGTAAAACGGTGCATTATCAGACATAATCCATCTTTTGGTTGCAATTTCTCCACATTTGTATGTACTTTCATCATGACCTACAACAGAGGAATGCAAAAATGAACATATTGACGAGTTTTGGGATGAAGAAACGAAAAAAAAAACGCATTCAAAGCAAAATTGTGGGTGTCGTTGTAGGTGTTTTCCACTGTGGCACTGCATCATTCGTAATCGTATAAAAATGCTGTTCTCGTTCAATGAGGTATTTGACAAATTCTTTTCGATGTTTCACCACATCTTCTCGTTCGTGTCCAAGAAAATATGACCGACTTGAATTTGCTGTAAATTTTGCACCAAATCGACGTAAATCTAATTTACAACGTTCGACTGATCTGACTAACCGTTGATCGACTTTCTCCAGATTATTTAATTCATAAAAGCTATTATCAATGAATATTGGCAAAGTTCCGGCTGTAAATGATGCTTCTGTTTTTGAACATTCTTCAAAAACAAATTGCTTTGCTTCTAATTCTAAATCTGGATAACAATCCCAAAACGAATCACCTTTTTTCCACCTCTCTCTTCAATTGTGAATACATCAAAATATTTGTTTACTAAAATATTTGTCCATTTATGACATGTTTTGTTGGTCATACCACCGATTGATGTTAAAAATGACTCGACGTCTTTCCGCGAATGACCAAAATGACGTAAAGACATATATATAAGCACGCTGATGAAATGAGTGTTAATTTGTTTTTTTACAAAATGAAAAAAGATCACTGATATCATTTAATACAGATTCATTCGAGAAATCAACATGATCAATATCGGCATTTGGATTAATCAAAATTTCTTCTTCTTCATCACTTGAAAATGTTTCTGTTTCATTCGATGTAATAATTTCTATAGATCTTCTAGAATTCACATGACGTGAATGACTTCGTCGTCTATTAACTTTTGGCATCTTGAATTGCTTGAATAATGATTTCAAATGTTGATAAGTTTGAATAACCCTTTGATAGTAAATTAACAAATCATTGCGATTTTTGTTACGAAAAACGTCGTCCATTGGTCATTAGACCGCTCATTCAAGGGCATGCCAGATGGTGCCATATAACAATTCAATCAGCTCACTGTACAACGAAAGTTTCAGAAAATTCGGCTGTTTCCTTCGGAATTTTGGTATAACCCTGCTGGATACAGTCTAGAGTCTCCTGAAGCCACTTCCATTGAATTCTGCATCGTTGTTTTATCTATTCCACCTTATTTCTATAAGTTCTGTATCAGAAATTAATTTTTTATAGAAAAATCACTAGACCGTTTTTTTCCATGCTGTCATTGTAGACGACTTTTCTCAGCATGGGAAATGATATTGAAAAAACCGACATATACTTGTGTAGTCCGTCGAATGGTGCTTCGGATGACGGGTGAATGGATGCTCTATCTGCCTACAAAAAAAACTAGATAGATTTGCAAAATTCACAAATACAAAACTGACTGACTCCAAATGCTCGTTGGCCAGGTTGAACATGTAATATCCGATAAAGCTTTAGATATTGCTGCTAGACTCATTTGTCTATGAGGAATTCGAAAATCATATTGGTGAGAAAGGAAAGTGGAACGGAAAAGAAATAAACGTTGTTTGTTGAAAAGCAACTTTTTTTGCTGATTTTTAGACCCTCTTGGTATCTTGCGTTTTTCTCCACGAATGTGTTGTCAAATGAAAAAACTAAGAAGATATTCGTGATCAGTGTGAAAAGGGGAATCTACTGATGTATGTTTAAGCAAAAACGAAGAGGTGCTGTAATTTTGAATTACCCGCACCTTACAACAAACTCTATTGCCAGTTCATTCATCGCTTATGATTCAAAGCGTATTGAACTTAAAATAAACATAGTTTAATGCTAGTAAGAAAAATCGTTTATTTTTCCGATGATTGATTATTTCGGAATGAAATTGTAATTTGTATAACGATGCTGGCAAACTACGGAACGCTACATATCAGTTTTGAAGGAACTGTATTATCATGAACACAATAAAATCAAATGAATTATTTAGATTATCAGTTATTTCTGATATTTATTTTATTTTGAATCGAGTTTGTCGATTACTTCAAACAGAATGAATACTGGTCGGTTATTCAAATACTATAGGTTTGAATATATAGCTTTTGTAATCGCTTCTACGTACCTATTCAATTTCTTAGCAATTAGTCAAATTATGTCGGTGGGCATTGACGTGAATTTATTTTATCTTGTACACCTACAGTTCATAGTTTGAATAAAACAACTACTCTCTCCATAACTGATCGGCTTTCACTGTTTTTTGGTCGACGAGTGATGGCATAGATAGAATAAGTAATATAAGTTCGACGGGCAGAAACGGCTCCTGTTGTCTACGACCCTGACAGGAAACATGATGATGATTTACTCGCGGGATATCGAATGGAATGCCTGAATGACTTATCTCCTGGACGGGGTGTGGCTGTGAGTTGGTATCGATGTAAATGATGAGAAGACTCACACCCACATCCACACCCTGATTCGGTCAATTGCTCAGATGTATAAACATATCTCTATTTCAGATCAATCATTTCATGACGTGCCCATGTGAAAATTTTGTGCGTTCAAACGCAAAGCTGGACCCGCTACAGCTGCGTTTGAAACGATAAGCGCGAAACGCATTGAACGGAGTTAAAATGAAACATCTGATGCATCTGAATGCGTCTTTCGGATGCGTCTGAGCGCGTCTTGTAAACGCATCTGAACGCATCTAAATGCTTGATGAAAGATCTGATGCGTTGGGACGCGTTTGAAGAAATTTAGGAAAAAAATGAACATCTTGTTCTCGCAGATTCGTGCTAAGGCACCATCATAACCACATAATGATCAGCTCTTTCCTAGAGGTATAATACAGAACAAGGAATTTAACTTACGACATGGAAGAGAAGTGCGGTGATGAAGGCTAGAACAGAAGAACTTTGAATTATAGAACAAGTTACTTACCTCTGAGCTATATCTCCT
>OENM01002328.1:0-18797 GCA_900239745.1 Rotaria magnacalcarata
TAGAGCATTTAATGGCCCATAAAATTGCTAATTAGTGCCTAACTAATATTTTTTCCAATTAAAACCTTCGGGATTGGTGAGGGAGTATTCTTCAACGCCGAGATACACTTATCCTGATAGATCTTGACGAGTTCTACACAATGCACGTGTTACTGCAGCTACGCCATCGGGTTACCAGGAAAATACAAAAAAGGTTCAAGATTCAAGGTTTTTCTTTCAAATTTTTCGATTTCAATCAGAGTTATTTGTTTCAAAAGAAAAATTAAGAATGTTTCAGGCAGACGAAGTTGCATGTCATTGATTGAAAACTACATGAGCTGTATTCATTTGCACAGGTAGTCGGATAATTAGCTATTTTCGGTCCCAATTCTGGAAAACGTTGGAGAAAAAATGTTCATTTGTTGTTTTTTGCTTTAATGATCACAAAATATAACACGAGACCACACTGATTCCGTTGGTCCATTTTTTTTAATTTCGCGTACATGTGATGAGGAGAGGGAAAAGAATTTTTTGTTTCGTATTATTGTACACACGAAAGAGAAGGAACGAGAAAAATCGTTTACAGTACACTGTAAAAAGAAGGTACAACACTAACTCTTTAAAGGTTTCGATTTTGGTAACGAAAATGAAACCCTTTGAAGTTGCGTACGAACAAAAGTTTCATAGGGACCCTTCTGATTATTCCTTGAAAAAAGGTTTTGTGGTACGGCTTTTCGATTGCGTTCAATACACTGTTACTTCGTTGATGCATCTGTACTTGAAGACACATTCCAATATACGTAAAAGTCTGTCTGGCCATTCGAGCTTCACTTACTATCTCATCTATATATTTCTAACTATATAGCCTTAGAGCTAACGTTCTACATGAATCACTTTCGACATGTCCACAGCTCTGTCTGTCTACTCATACACATCCCTAAAAATTTATATCCATGCTTAATCTCTTAATTTTTATACCTAAACTTTAATATCCATCCTCATCCCCAACCCCTTATTCCTAGATCTACTCCTTAAATACATGCGATGAGAGAGCGAAAGAAAGATGCACGATGATCTAATGAGGGCTTTTTTCCATCGGTTCTTTCACGTAAAACAACAAGATATTTGTTTTCTCCTGTGTTCATATATATCGTGTATATATGGCGACAACAGTGTAAACGACCTTTTGGATTGTCGGAACTTCGCCAATAAGATTTTCGCCAATAGGACATTCGACAATGGCGAAAGTCCAGGGGGGTCTGTTGGCAAAAGCACAATAGACCTTTGCTAATCGCGAAAGTCTTATTGTTGAAGTACGGGAATCCCAATTTTTTTCGTTGACTCCTTGCTGCAGAAAATAATATAAAACGAAAATGCTTTTTTTCGCACCTCGTCATGTGTACATGAAGTAAAGGAAAAAAAAATTCAGCGACGGAGCGATGCAGTCTCTTTTTGTTTGTTGTGCAGACTAAACAAAAAGAAGACAAAGTACAATTTTTTTCTCCAAGATTGCTAAGATTGGAACTAAAGATTAGTAATTATCTAAACACCGGTACAAATGAATGTTGCGCATATGTTTTGTAATGGGTGTAATTAAATTCCATATACTTAGAGCGCTTAAAAAATTCATTACAGAAAAACAAACTGATTGAGATCCGAAATATTGAAAGAAACNGGGGGGTCTGTTGGCAAAAGCACAATAGACCTTTGCTAATCGCGAAAGTCTTATTGTTGAAGTACGGGAATCCCAATTTTTTTCGTTGACTCCTTGCTGCAGAAAATAATATAAAACGAAAATGCTTTTTTTCGCACCTCGTCATGTGTACATGAAGTAAAGGAAAAAAAAATTCAGCGACGGAGCGATGCAGTCTCTTTTTGTTTGTTGTGCAGACTAAACAAAAAGAAGACAAAGTACAATTTTTTTCTCCAAGATTGCTAAGATTGGAACTAAAGATTAGTAATTATCTAAACACCGGTACAAATGAATGTTGCGCATATGTTTTGTAATGGGTGTAATTAAATTCCATATACTTAGAGCGCTTAAAAAATTCATTACAGAAAAACAAACTGATTGAGATCCGAAATATTGAAAGAAACACCTTGAACCTACGACCTTTTTAGCATATTCTTGGCGATACTAAGGTGAGGCTTCAGTGATAATATATGCATTTGATAGAACTTGCCGAGATCTATGAGAAGAAGCATGTCTTGGTGTTCAATAGCACTCTTTAGCGAATAGCAAATGGTTCAATTGAAAAAAAAATGAACTAGACACTAATTACCAATTCTATGGGTCAGCAGGTGGACCGACAAACCTCACAAAATGTCCATCAGATAGAGCTCGTCGAGATCTATCTGGAGAGGTGTGTCTCCAGGTTTGAAAGCACCGTGGAGCGAATCGCGACAGGTTTTACAATTTTTTCGGTAAGTTTTGCTGTTCTTTTTGAAGTATTTTCAGTTTTTCGAAGAATGAGAGGGTCCTTTCGAAAAACAAAGGTGTACATCGGATAGAGCTCGTCAAGATCTACTTCAAGAGCATTGTTGCGCGAACCCATTTAGAAAAAAATCGAATCCTGGCATAAGATATCCTACGTTGATTTCATTCGATTTACCGCGATTTTAAGGTGAGTTAAGGTGATTTAGGATGATTTAAGGTGATTTAGAATGAGTTAAAGTGATTTTTTTGATTTAATTTGATTTTTCTGATTTAAAATGATTTAAAGTGATTTAAAGTGATTTAAAGTGATTTTTTGATTTAAAGTGATTTAAAGTGATTTAATTTTGATTTTTAGCTGAGTTAAATCAGCTTTTTCCCCCTTGGTTTTGGTGCTTACAGTGCATAGATTACTAGAAACAGAAAATAGAATTAGACTCCAAGAAAAAGAGAGAAAAGAAGAAACTACACTGAATTTAAATAAGAGCAAGTATTACATATAGTGAAGTTTCTGGAATAAAATCGATTAACTCTAAATCATCACCTTTGAAACCATTTTTTACAAAATGGCAGAGACAGCAAAAACGAAAAGAATGCATGAAAACATACAGTAAAAGAAATTGTAGAAAGATTGTTGTGTTACGTGATGATTTTCAACAAGTTCTGTGGGCTATTAGAAAAAGATCTCGATGCGACATTATTGCTCCAACAAAAAAGTCTTTTGTCTGGTTCTTTTTCAAACATTCAAATTAAAGTGCAATATACAAGCTATCACAGATTCTGATTTTTTAAATGTCTTTTAGATATCGGTGATGGCATGATACCCTTACCACTAACAATTAAAACCCAATTTTCAGTTGAAGCTCCTATTTCTTTAATATCTAATAACCTAGTAAGCGATGTTTTTGATAATAATTTTACGTGTACTGATATTGAAAACTTATCAAGAAGTTCAATTCTCTGTCCAAGAAACTAAGGTTTTCGATTAATCAATGAACGCGTTTTGATAAAGTTAAAAAATGTTGAATAAAGAAGATTTTATGCGACTGAATCTGTCAAAAATAGTCACGGTATACACGACCATGATTTACAGGTCAATATTCCAGTAGAGTTTTTAAATACATTGAATCCGTCTGCATTACCACCGTATAAATTAAGTTTAAAAATAGGTCAAACAGTAATACTTTTGAGACCTCTACCGGTAAACAAATAGTTTTATTATGAAACTAGAATAATTGTTAGAGCCTTTCGTCAAAACGTGCTTCAATTGGAAGCTATCACTGATGTATTTTCTGAAACTATTCATTTTAATTCTATAATTTCTTTGAATACGGTGTATGATCCAACGCTTCCATTAAATTTCGTTCGAAAACAGTTTCCAGTTCGTCTTGAATATACAATGAGTAAATAAGTTTCAATGCCAAACCTTTGATAAATTGGACCTCTATCTTCCAGAACCCTGCTTTTCTCTCGATCACTTTTTTCTACAGAATGTTCAAGAGCTACGAGATCTAATTGTTTAAAAGTTAAATTAAATGATATCACTAGACAGGGCAAAACGGATATTAAGAAAACAGTAACAGATAATGTTGTTATTGAGAAATGTTTCGTGATTTCCATGTTTATTTTTGTGAGTTTGTAACTTCAGTCATTTTTTTATATTTAATAAATCAAATATCCATGTAAAAACTTTCCGTTATGAATCAAATAAAAAATTGCTTATAATGGCAGTTTTATAATCTTATTGTAAGCAGATTTTTCAGCCTTAAAAAGACACATTTCATTTGATTTTGATCTTTTTTAAATTTGTTTTAATTGATAATCATAGTCGTTGTAGGAAATCGATTAAAACACATTTAAAAAATCAAATGAATTCTGTCTTTTTAAGGTAGAAAAATCTGATCAAGATCAGATTATAATGGTGCCATTATAAGCAATTTTTTATTTGATTTATAATCGAATTTTTTTTACATAGAATGCTAATCCAAACATTTTATTAAATCAATTTTTGCTGTAGTCTTAAACTCTGACTTCTCACAGGTGCCTCTAGTATGAAATAATTTCGAAAGTATAGGGTAAAATTCCTTTAATACATCATTTTTTTGGAAATTCAACAAAATCCTCACCCCCACCCCCAAGGTTTCTCTAGAAAATGGTGTGGGTGTTGTAAAGGGACAGCGACAGTAACACCTGCCGTTTAACTCGCGTTCTCTCCTATATAAAATGCAAAGAAACTGTTAAAGATTCTGATTGAATTAATATTTTAAACGGATAGTTGGTAAATAAGAAAAAACTCCGTGTAGTTGAAATCTAGCGGTGCACCTAGAAAAATTAAAATGCGATAATTTCGATTGTTATGCTTTTCCATTGAATATGAAACAGCTATTCTATAATAATTGATTTATAATGTTTATTCTAAACAAAATAATTTCTACGCTCAGATTTTAAGTCAAGCTTTGTCATTGAGAAGATTATTTCGTGTAGTATTTCACAAAATGTATCTTACGGTGAATACTTTTGTGTTATTGTCGTATAAATAGGATGCTTACTAGACAATATATTTTGTGGCCTCGTTAACTTTTTGCACATGTTTATGCAGATTCTCAACGGACAAATTAGACTGAAACTCATATAAGTATACAATTATAAAATATCTTCATTTACGAATGGCGAAAAGAATACTTTAGAGACTTACCTGCTCTATTTTCTTTTTCATTCGATTTTGGAAGACTATTAACCAATACATGAAAATTAAATTCATATGAGTAAAGAATCGCAATATTTACTTTCTCTTGTACTCGTATGATGATGGAATTCTGCTTGAATCGATTGCAACGTTCTTGGTAATAGCAGTAGCATTATTCTAGAAATAGATAAGATACATTTCTATCTTACCACAATTTGAAGTACCAAGAATACTTCTGCAAAAACCTCACATGCAACTTAATAGATGTAAACTTAGACTAGATTAGTGGCTTAGTTTCATATGAAATCTAACTTCTTAGATATCTAGATTTTTATCATTGAACTACCATAAATGATAGTCAATGTTAAAATAATTTCAAAAAGTTTCATACTAATGTGTTTTCCTTCAATTAAATGTAAACCTAGAGACACACAATATTACAAAGTATGAATTCTTAATGAAGGTTTTTTATTTACATCAGTTTCGCAGAAGACATCTTTCATAGAATTGAGAAGTTCTTGGCAGGTTGGTCTCCTTTGAGGTTCATGCACCCAAGCTCTTGAAATCAGCTCTCTGAATCTACTGGGAATACCGCCTGGAATATCTAACCGTTCTCCTCGTAGCACAAATGCACTGATCATTGAATCATCAGCTTCCTCGTATGGTTCAGATCCCGTGGCTAACTCCCAAAGCACAACACCAAGGGCATATATATCACTAGCTTCTGTATGCTTTCCCATGTTTAGTAGTTCGGGCGCTTTCCATGGTATAGTACCAACCGAAGGGCCATGACGTGATTTGCGCGACGTTTCGTGACGTATCTTAGCTAGGCCAAAGTCAGCAACTTTGACGAGAAAATCTTTTCCCTTTTCTGTCATAAGAATATTGGATGATTTAATATCGCGGTGGATAATTGGGTTTGGAAGTTTATGCAAATAATTAACGCCTTTGATCATCTGATTAGCAATTGACACTCGATCAGACCATATAAGTTGTGGCTTTTTTCGCTGTAGAACATCATAGAGAGAACCAAGTGACATATATTCGACGATGAGTGCATATTTTCCGGGTTCCATACAGGCGCCAAATATATTGAGAATATGTTCATAGCGGGTTAGACACATCACTGAAATTTCGTTAACAAAGTCCTCTTTCACTCTATCACTTACACGCTCAATTTGAATGAATTTAATAGCTACTTCATGATCATGAGATAACCACTTTCCACGATACACATCAGCGAATCCACCTTGCCCGATACGTTCCCCTTTTATCAAATCGTTATATGGGATTTGACGATATGCATTTTTTTCCCCTTCGATTGTAGATGCTCTGGCAGGATCACCGCTTTTCTTATTACACTCCACGATCAAACTCTTAATTGAATTATGATGCCGTCTACTATTTTCTTCCATCGCTTTAAAGCGACGATCTTGTTCTTCGTCGTTTTTTTTCATCATCGTTGTCATTTCATCAATCTTCGATTCGATGTTGTTCAGATCCACGTTTTGATCATTCTCATCTAATTTACGATCAAACATCTGTTCCAAATTGATGCCTAAATTGAGATCAGTAGCGCATTGAGAAAGTTGAAGATTCATTTTGTCAAATTGCTCTTTATGGTTTTGAGTTTTGAAGATCTTTTTATACCATTTTTCGTCACTAAACTGAGTTACAAAATCTAAGCATTGTCTAACACAGTTGCAAAAATTATCGAGTGACTTTTTAAGCTCTGGTCTTTGTAGATCACGATCATTTGTCGATCTCAAGCTGTCACTAATTGCGTCGATTCTTTCTCCAAGTCTTTTGCATTGTTCCTGATTCACCTTGACATTGTCAACAGTTTGTTTAATAAGAGCTGCCGTCTCGTAGATGACCTTCACAATAGCTATTGGATCCATACTAACCAATATGGAAGCTTAAAACTCTATAAAAGATTAGAAAATTGCATAATTGACGCCTTGCAAAATTACAAAAAAGGATTTAAATCAATTCTCTTTCCTATGGTTAATTGAACCTGATCTTTATAGAAATGTATCGCTTTTACAGTAAAAACGACGCCAGCGGGGAAAGGCGCATGTCTTAATACAAATTGTGACTTTTCTTCATGTTTCGCTTTTTTAATCTTATTTGCTAGTGTTTTCTAGATTGAAACGATATGGTCTAGAAACGGAAATTCATCTGTTTTCAGTCTGTCTTTGACACATATATTATGTTGAGCATATGGTACAAAGAAACATGATGTATAGCTGTGGTACAAAATCCCGTCTTTTGAGATGTGATATAAAGGACGACATTGCACAGATGGAAAACAGCTTTGCTGCCGTGAGAAATCTTTCAATTCACCGATGAAATTATAAATCATACGTGAGAAAGGGTCAAAATAGTTTCACAGAGGAACTCTGAATGTTAGTTTGTAGAATAGCAAGCTGCAAACTTCTTTCGTCAGTATTATTTTTCTATTTAGTCATCGTTTTACTTAACTATCACCGGTTTTATTTGCAATTCTGTATAAGTATGTAGTCTGTCAGTCCACCCTCAAGCAAATTGATTCTCGACGAGCGTTAATTATGTATTTGTATTAGAACAATCTATCATAGCGCTGCATACTTTGTCAGATGAAAGTGTTTGTTGAACAAAATTGCTTCTGAGTGCTAAAACATAAATCAAGGAAAGGAAACATCTACTCTGATCAGCCAAAGTTATACGTCTTATTTTTGTCTAACAGGATCTAGAGAAGAGCTGCCAACGGGCTACTCTTTTCGACCTCGTTTGACCAGTAAACGGTGTGGATGTGGATGTGGATGCGGGCTTTTCTTTCTGTACAATGTTACCAGTCAACCACACCTACACTTGCTTGTATGCCTTGTTCCAAGTGATCAGCAGAATCGGATTTTTCGATTCCCAATTCTTTTTCAATTCCAACTCTTATGCAGTACACTACTTGTCACCCTTATTGAAAACTCCGCTCATTACACAAGCAATTGTGCATCTGATACAGACCAGGGAACGAATGCGAATCAGAAAAAACGAATACCATGTTAAATTTACTTAGACGAGGAAATATACGGGTGAAAAAGGCGGCCATTGCGCCGTTTTCAGAAAACAATGAATTTCACGATTCCAGCAAACTAAGTGTTGTATATGATAGAGCAATGTCAAATGTATATAAGAACGATGCTTTCCCTACACTTCCCCGTGGTAGGGGTGGACTGTTGATTTTAATTTGAGTTAATTGAGAGACTTAATTAAGTGGTTTTACTTAACATTTAATATTAATAGAAAAATATTTGCAGTAGCCACTTAATTACTTAATATTAAGTGATTAAGTAGCTTGTGCGAAAAAAGATTGGATTTTTAAAATCTGTAAAATAGCGACCATAGCTGTGTACATAAATGTCGACTTAATTTTAGTATCCTGAGAATCAGCTTGTGTGTCTGATTGCTTTTCTCAATTTTATTTTATAATTCATCACAACGCATTTTCTTATGCCTGAAATCCATCTTAGGGGTGGTACTTTCACTTTCCTTCTTTTTAGATAAGGAAAGCTTTTTGAATTTCTCTACTTTCCTTTCCAGAAAGTAACAGAAGGAAAGTTGAAATTTGAAATTTCTATAGAAGTTAACAGTCTTTGAGTTATCGTCTACAACTATAATAAAACAATCATTTTAATATCAGTAGCCCTAACGGATCTTGCTCTATTCACTATTTTGTCTTGAATTCAAGTTACTTCCCTACTGTGGATGCTTCGTATTGGTTTCTTTCATTCTTTGACAATATTTTCCCTCTTCGCATGCTGTTACATCATACTACGCTTAATTTTATAAGTGTTCTCGTTCTTTCTTATCAGAAGAAAAAATATCAAGCATTATCTCTCATTTTGTAGCCATGCATAGGTTTGAGTTGCGCAATCTTTAGTTTCACGTGATGGTAACCACTGATCGCTTGGTGTTTACGTTCCGAAGTTATTCAACTTCTGTCATCACAGTAAGATTTGAGAGAAAGAGGAAAAAATAATAATGATACGAACATTGATATTCATCATGTTATGCTACGGAATTTATTCTCATCGACACTACGCTTTTATATATGGTTAGTAAAACAAGATGATCAAGAACACGTGAATATTTGAACTTAAAAGTCGGTGCTACTTTGTTTACAATATAATTCTCTATGATATATCGATTGTTAATTTTATCACCTTTCAATTAGTTATAATGAATCAAAACAAAAAAGAACTTACTGAAGAAAAATAAAATCATCTCGATTTTTAAAATATTTGTTGATAATACTAAGACGCATGTGATAATATGGGTGATATACTTTTATCAAAAATGTACAGTAAGCTCAACTTTCCTAGCACATACGTAAGCGATGGAACCCACTGAGGTTCATGAGGTTGGCATAAAGGCCCCACAAATAATATAGAAGAACATATCCGATCAAGTGAATATAGCAAAAGAAAGAAAAGGTTAGTCTGGAGAGTGAGACATGCAAAAAATGAGTGAGATAAATCAAAAAAATGAGAGAAACACATTTGAAAATGTCTACTGCATATCGTTTAGGGCTCCATTTGACAAAATGGAAAATATGCATGGAAAAGTTTTTATAACTTATCAATCATCAATCTTTATAGCTTTCCTTTTCCGAGAAAAATATAGGAACGTAGGAAAAATTAAAAAGATTCTTTCCGAGAAAAAAGAAAGGAAAAACTTTCCTTT
The DNA here is from genome assembly GCA_900239745.1 of Rotaria magnacalcarata. NCBI lineage: Eukaryota > Metazoa > Rotifera > Eurotatoria > Philodinida > Philodinidae > Rotaria > Rotaria magnacalcarata. The sequence continues at coordinate 9,822 of OENM01002328.1, forward strand.
CATTACCTTTCTGAAAGTAAAAGGAAAGTGCTACTTCTAGTAAATAGTGCACTAAGACTTAGCACTCGCCATTTCAAACTTATATTGTGAGTAAATATCTATTCTTAGTACGTTCTCATTGATTAGTCTATCAAATTCCATCAAACACTTTTTTTATTTAAAAATAGTTATGTCTATAAATGTCGTGTCTCCTGATAATTTATTCTCTTCAGATACCTAGTGTACTATATGAATACACACTGACTAGTATTCTTACTTCCATATATAAAGTTTCCTTGTTATCTTATCAAGAAATTCTGCTTTTCCCATTCAAATATCATCAAAATAGTAACATAAAAATGTTCATGGGCCATGGTAAGGAGACTAGGTCAACAAAAAATAGGACTGTTTGGACCTCTACAGCATTTATACAACATCTATTCCACTCAAAAAGAGGTGGAAAAAATTCAAACAGATTTCAATTGATATGAAAAACATTTACGGATAGTTCTTCGCGGAAATCGTCAAATACTACCCTAAAACATACACGATTCGCTGTGATTTCTTGCGGTTGTATCAAAAGTGACTTAGCAGCCATCGAATTTCCAATTGAAAAAGGATATAGCGCAAAAGAGCATACAGCATTTCATTGCGACAATAAAAATCCTACACATTAAGCCAAAATATTTCCACTTCATAAGAGTACAAATTCGTCACTTTTAAAAAAATTACGAAATTAGAGCGGCATTTCCAATTTATTAGTAGGAAAAAATTGAGTGTCCTAGAAGTTCTTATAAAATTGTGATAGAGAGAAAGATTCTACATCGAATAGGCCTATTTTGAACAAGTGTACACTAAAACTTAATGAACTGTTAAGTCAAAAGTTGGTTTTTCAGGCTTTTATAGAGGGTTGCAAATCTTTCGTATTGTCTAATTACTCCCGCAAAATGAAATGATATTTAAAAGAGCACACTTAGGGTTATCAAAATGGTTAGACCTGAAACAGAATAGAGACAAAAATGTTTTTTTAAATCCTTTGGGTGGACCTCAGACATAACAAGATGAGTTGTGATGAATTATAAAATAAACTTGAGAAAAGCAACTAGACACATAGGCTGATTCTCAGGATACCAAAATTAAGTCGACATTTGTGTACAGCTATGATCGCTATTTCACAAATTTTAAAAATCCAATATTTTTTCGCACAAGCTGCTTAATCATTTAATTTTAAGTGAATTAAGTGTTCAAGCGAAAAGCTTAACACTTAATATTAAGTAACTAAGTGGCTAATGTAAATATTCTTCTATTAATATTAAGAGTTAAATTAAAACTTAACACTTAATATTAAATTAACGTAAAGTGTCACCCCTACCCCGTGGTGCGGTGGAAATTCACGATATGAATTCAAGTCAACGTCACGATAATGGGGTTTTGCTTCAAAATAATAATTTTCGACCAAAATGTTCATAAAATGTATACTGTATACATAAAGATAAAGGGATCTCGACAAGACCTATCATAGTAGTAGAGTAAGACTACCCTGAACTTCTTTTTTCTTAGACCTTTTCTCACTTATGATAATGCGGATGATCTTGTTACATACTCATTCAATATTTTTTGTTTTTATTGCGTTGATCAGTTGCCTGAGAAACTGCTTTTTTCCTATATTCTATGTCAACTTTTTTTGAAACTAGACGTTTCATTTTTAATGACAATTTTTACTTTTGATCTTATGTCAAGGTTCGTTTCGCTTTCAGTTTTAGCTATTAATTTAAAACAAAGACCCGTTAGAGTCAGAATAATTAACACATTCGAAATGCGCATTGGCATACATATTTTGTATTTTAATGCAATCTATAAGGCACTTTGGTCATTATGAATGACAATGACTGTTAAGTTCACTGTCTAATTCAAAGTTTTGCCAAATTAGCACTATATACGTGTTTTTGGACGTAATTGGTGTACAAAAAGCCATAGTACTGTGAAACAGGTCACGACAGAGAGATGACAAAGATGATATATGTGATTTATTTACATATATTGATCAATCTTAGCGCATAATAACTTCAAAAAATCTTGCTCTACACTTTTCTAGTAAAACTTAATTTTCTTTGGAAGGGAGGAAGATTTTCGCTTGATTTGTTTTTGGATATTATTTCACTCTTTGAGCTGAAAAAAGAGTGATTTTTGTAGCAAATGGTCCGTTCTTCATTGAATTATAGCAGTGAAAAAATTTTAAAAATAGCTCTACATTTAGTGTGAACATTGTTTTTTTAATACTTAGTTCAAGTTTTTGTATAACAAAGTCTATGAAACAAACGTCTTTTACTTGTCAAATTACTTTCCCCTTCTATCTCGGTTATATTCGATCAAATTGGTTTCAATCCAATTCTTTCGATGTCGATGCATTGTACACTAACGTCGCAGCAAAAAAGAAGTCATAGACATAGTTGTAGAATCTATGGAAAAATCAAAAGCGATTCAAAAAATTGCTTGAACTCGCCGTCGGTAACGTACCATTCCGCTTCATGAATGATTACTAGATACAGTGTGATAGCGTCGCGATGGGGTCACCACTTGGGCCTATGTAACGATAAATGGGGACCCTGTTTGGTTAGATATGTTAATGACAAACTGGATAGAGGTGGAGTAGCTACCGCCGCTCTCGACAATGATGTTTATTCGCTTCTTCACATATCCAGAGTGTAACAACGTTATACGTAACACACGTATATATAGGAGAGAGATATATTAGAATAATGGAATGAGAACAGAAGAAGGAGGAAGGAAAATCATCGAAGCGTGCTATCAATATCGGCACAATCTATACTCGCTGATATGTTCATGAGTAAACCAGAAAATAAACTAAATAAATTCTCAAAAAGCAAACCACAGTTATGGTTAACATATGTCCCCGACATATTCTGTATTTTCGACAATAAACAGAGCATTGATAATGTTCTTGAAAGTATAAATAAGTGACATAAAAATATAAGTTTCGCAAGAGAAAAATAAATAGATAATACAATATATTTTTGTAAATATTTTAATAATTAGAAATATAAATACTAACAAAAATGATACAACTATCTATTAAAAAAACCAACAAATACTAACTTATATCTACTCTACGAGAGTAATCAACCTAGAAAATACAGACTAGGTCTTATAAGAACTATAACTATTAGGATATTATTGTTATGTTCTTCTGATAAATATTCTAACCAAGACCTAATAGACTTAGGGAAAACACTAGGTGAAAACGGATATCCTAAACATTATACGTAGAGGTATTAGAGAAGCTCCCAGGTGAATGAATCCGACAACGGATCTTATCGAGTCCTATAGGATTCCTGAGCAAGGACCTATCATTGGTTCTGACAGAAAAAATCATTTTCTTATTCACGATCAAATTGGATCCAATACCAAGGATCCGACTGTATAGATCCGTGTCCAGGAATCCCACAAGATTTTGTCGGTTTTATTGAAACACATATGGTATTCGGTATATTCATTGTCTGACCCTTGTCGAAATCCGATAGGATCCTACTGTCAGAATGATTCTCCTAGGAGAAAAAATCATCACTACAAAAATAATGATATACTAATAACAACAATAATACATCAATAAAAACTAAAATATTTTTCACATTATCCTACTATGGACATGAATCAAATATACTTGCATCAAGAATGCAAAAACTATGTAAAGGATTTCTACCTCATCTTGAAATCAATATAACATTAAAAAACACTAACACACTCAAAAATACATTCTGTCCATGCAAAAAGGCGTAGACGAAAAGAACAAACTTAAAAAACTGGTTTATCAAATATCATGTAAAAGCTGTAATTACAGCTACATTGGAGAAACTAATAGAAGTTTGACCACAAGAATAAAAGAGCATAAGATATAAGAAAAGTAAAAGAAAAGTCTAATACAGCACAACATGTATTCGAAAAAAAATGATTCTTTTGATTTTGATAATACAAAAATTTCATCTTCAGAAATAAATTGAAAACGTAGAATCATAAAAGAAAGTCTCTTCACACAATACAGTTATGGTAAGTGTTTAAATGAAGTTAAACATAAATTAAAAATTTTCGCATAAAAATTATAATTATTATATAACTACATATTATTGTAGAAATCTATCTATTTATATTTAAGAATTTAATATCACCTTTATATTAAACCTTTAGATGTATTAAATATCATACTCTTTCATTCAACAACTATATATCTAACAAAAAAACGTATAAAAAAAATAGATCTACATCTATTAATTTTTCATAATTAAATATTGTTTCTTCATTTATTATGTTTCTATATCTTGTTCAAAAAATGTACCTTATTCTTTCTCTTTGTAATGTTCCTAATGGTGGCGAGAGTTCTTGCCGAAAGGTCGCAATAAAATAAAATAAAGTTTGAATTTTGTTAAAATTCTCATGTATTTTGTGGCAGTTATATACTCAATCTTAACTTCAATATCATTAATAGTTTTGATTTTGAACTCATATTTTGTAATATATAGATAGCATCAGTGCAGAACACACAGCAGTTCATAACTGATGACTAAAAAACTCTATTCACAAAGAAACGTGTAAGTTCTAGTTTTAATTCAATAGAAACATTAAATAAAGTCTATCATTAAGAAATAAAAAGGCGTGTTGCTGTTATCGTTAGAATTTTTTTTACTACCTATATGAATTACTTACTTCTTCAAATGATTTCATCTTTGTATTGTACGACAGGACAACGTTGTTTTTGTGTTCTGTTTCTGTCTACTTTGGCTGCTTTCTCTTCATTCTTTTTAAAACACTTGAAAATATGAATCATATTGACAAGAACTGTACATAGAAACACTAAAGTATTCAGTAGACGAGTAGACGATGAATGATGACAAAGCAAAACAAATTCTTAATTCTATAAATTCATTTCTCTACGATTGCAAATGAATAATTTCTGTAAAAACGTCTATGCTGGATCTTTCGACTATTCGTTGTCAACAAACAAGAATTCGCTTTTTAAAAATATTTTGCATCGATCTGAAATTGAAAAATACCTACACCCTAAGATTATAATGATATAGGAAATTTTCAGCAGAATTGGACAAGATTCGATATACAATTGTATCTGAAAACAGTAATACTAAATCAAAAAATCGAAATATTCGCATATTCAGATAGCAAGTAGTAATTATCAAGCAAAAGAAAAAGAAACTCAATAATAGCAAACATTTCATAATCTTAACGAAATTGAAATAAAGACATAAAAATGATAAATCTATTGTTTAAAAATATGAAATACTTTCAGACTTGCTCATTAATACAGTAGAACTACTATGAAAATACGAAGACAAACATGTAACTGCTTCATAGCACTAATTTTCATACTAATTCAAAGATATTGATCTTTCTCATTTTCTCTTTTTGTATTATGCATGCAAGTAGAAAAGCTAAGTCAACTAGCTTTTAATAATCATGTTTGTTAAACTATGATTCTCTAATTATTATAAGTATATTCTTCTCTTTCTTTTTATGGTATATTGATTTAATTTAATTATTATTCAAATTCTTGATAAAAATACAACTACGTAGTTAGTTCTCAACTCTGTTGATTTTCTTTCAAGGATCAAATACAAAAATATTCGTAAATATATCAGTCTAAATTAGCACCAAATAATAGAAAATTCTTGATTAAAACAAATAATGATAATTCGAAAAAGGATTTCATGTGAAGCTTGACTGACCATTGAAATTATCATGGTCAAGCTCAGTTTCGATTGCTTGCTGTGAAAGCAGTGCTTCTCCTGCTCGTTGAATTTGCTGAGGTTAGACTTTTTGTTCTCCTTCTTTTTTAATCAATAATTGTTGGATATGCATCGGCGTCTTTGACATGTCACCAAAATCGACCATGGCTTTAATAAACATTGTATCATCATGAATATATGGTTTAGGTTTTTGTTGGATCATTGCCAATGAAAAACATTTAGCCGTACAACTAGCAATATACATGTCTGACCGTAGTCTTGGAAAACTATTCGATTTATCATCTGGTCGAAATGAATCGATTATGTGACTTTGCAATTTAAGAGAAACTGTAAGATCGTATCATTTGTTGGTTCACTCGTTTGAACAAAAAATAGTGACATAGGTGTACGGCGAACAATTCCATGTCCGTTTAAGTATCGTCGAGCTCGTATCTTATAGTCAATTGGCGATGAATAAAACTGAGACGAATATATTGATAGTTGTCTTTGTGATTGAGCATCTACTAAAATAATAATTTAATTGTCTTTTATCCCCGTTTTAGATCCCACGATGAAATACATGATACTGTTTTTATATCTTGTCCAATTTGAAAGTTTTTCAACTCTTCTGATAACACGTTCGTATTTGTGATTTTTATGATAAATTTGAATTATGGTTAATTAATCATAATTATGTGTTGCATGATGTCAGCTGATACATTCGTTGCATATTTTGAAGTGAAAACAAGTTATTGCTCTTCAAATCGAGTCTGGTATTCAATTTTTTTCATTTGTGCGATATTTTACTGTTGCCAACTCATGAGATGCTTAATTCGAATTCGAATATAAATGAAGGTTCAACTACACAAATTCGATTCGAAAATAAAAAATCCGGCACCCATATAGTTAAAGGAAAAAGCAAAAGATAAAATTTATCCTAAATATAAATTTTATAATTCGAATTCGAGGCTGTCGTATAAATGAGGCAAAAAGCAAAACATAAAATTTATCCAAAATATGAATGTTGTAATTCGAAACGAGGCACTACTGATTGGGGTTTCAGTAACTCCAAATGTTAAAATATGCTTGCTCTACCACTAGGCCAAGTAAAAATTATCCCTTAGTAAAGCTTTGAATATTGAACAACAACAATGGTGACACTCGTCTAACAAAATATGGAAACTGTTTAGTAAAGGCTAACTTCTAGATGCTGTTAACATCTTCACTTCGACTTCTCTCACGTGACACACACCTACGTTTACGATTTCTGTCACGTTACACACGCTTTCATTTAAGTGTCGTGGCGTGGGGGCGCGCAGCGTCCCCCGCAGAGCCGCGACCAAAAAGGGTCTCTGTGTACACAATTTTCGAGACTTTGAACTGAATCTAGTCCAAAATACTGGTCAAGTGTTGAGCACAACTGACCCTCTGACTTTTGTCACGTTACACACACCTAGATCTACGACTGGCGTCACGTTAAACACACCTAGGTGTACGACTTCTCTCACGTCACACACATATTCATTTTATTGTCGGGGCGTAGGGGCGCGTAGCGTCCCCCGCAAAGCCGTGAGCAAAAGAGTCTTCTTGTACACAGTCAAGTCGATCTTCATCTCATTTGCTGATAGTCCTCATGAGGAAGGATAGTGCAGGTATTGGATACACGCTTTCAGAATGCTGCAGCGGTTTCTCCTAGAGCCAGTAGTTATTTTGAGTATGTTACCTGACTTTCGAGCAAGCGAGTCCCTGCCAGGTGTATAGTTTGAGGATGCATATGAATACCTATTGGAACGGCTGGAGTATTCTGAGAACCGTCATGCATGCTTCTAGCATGTTTAGGCATGCTTCTTGCATGTTTAGGCATGCTTCTGGCATGTTTAGGCATGCTGCTTAGTGGAAAGGAAGTCGGATCCACTATCGGTGGTTTCATTATATTTTATAGGTTATGGCTTCGTATCATATTGTAGCTAAATAAGTGTTGAAACACGTGGTAGATAAATGAGATCTGGTGTTGCGTTAGTTTTCATCCAAGTGATGTATGATATATGAGTTCGACATTTTGAATCCAACAGACCTTTCGGGGAAATGTTTATTCTTCAGAATAATCAAATATGCGGAAAGCGAAAAACAAATATGCGGAAAGCGAAAAACAAATATACAGAAAAGGAGTAACAAATATGTAGAAAACGGAAAGAAATATGCAAAAAAATGGGAAACATATGAAGAAAAGAGAAAAGAAAGCATTTCGAAGTCTGGATATATGAAGAAGAGTTAGGAGAGGTTATACAACGTCTCAAAGTTTTTGAGTAGTTGGTTCGATGCTTCTCGTAGAGGTATATCAAATAACTCGGCAATTAATTGATATACGCGACCAACAAATAATGGATGCGACTCCCATATATTTGGACCCTAGGAATGAAATGGAAATTCAATTCAATCTTTCAAAAATCGCTTGAAATAATATTTACTTCAGGTATCTGAAGGTGTGGAGCTGCACTTTCTGGAATGATACGTTTAATATCAACTTGTTGTATCACCTGTTGTAATTCTCTGTTGGTGATGTGATAAGGAGAGCAACCAAAGTAGATGTTTGAAAATTTTGAATTTAACAGATCCAGTTCCACGGTTCCATATTCAAAATTTCTCCAGATTATGTAATATTCAAAATTCAAAACCTGCAAAGATAAAAAAAAGATTATCATAACATGGTACTAACAACTCTACCTGAAGTAGTGCATCAATCGTTTCGGTGAAGCTGTTTCTTGATATAATCATTACAGGCAAGTTGAGTTCTTTCGCCAACTGTAATTGATTGAGAAACACTTCTTGTTGAAGACGAAGAGATGGATGGCCGGGACTATATATAAACGGTTAGAATATGATTTAAAAGTTAATGAACTTACCTTCTTAAATCAATTCCAATCTCTCCCAAACCAATTATATGCTTATTGGATAAAGCTGTTCTTAAATGCAATTCCATAGCTAAATTGTATTGATGAGAAAACATGGGGTGAATACCACAACACCCATACACAATTTCATGCATCAAATAGCCAGAGTATTTACACCAATTTTCTAAAACAAATTTTAAAAGATTTAAAATAAATTCATTTACTTAATTTGTAATTTTGTCTCAGCATATTCTTGAGGGTGTGGGTATGGGGTGTGGGTGTGTGTGAGGGTGTGGGTGTGAGAGTATGGGTGTGAGCGAAGAGAGGACCCACATCCCACACCCACACCCACC